>BHFT01055085.1:0-10740 GCA_004320025.1 Laticauda laticaudata | reverse complement strand
CCCCCCCCCCCCCCATCAGAAATCCTACCATAAAGATCCGACAGATGAGGAAACAAAGGCCGTGCGGCATTGTTACTCACCAGTGACTCGAATAGATTCAAGCATCCTCCGGCAGGTAAGGCGTGGATTGCAAACGGACCTCACCTCCTCACTTTTTACCAAGGTACTATTCTAAAATCTTGGAGGCAGCTCAAAGGGAACAGTTGGGGAGCACGACCAAGGGGAACTAGGGACAGAAGTTCCCGAGCTTCTGTCAAAATTTAAGCCTTGAAACAAGGCGCTGAACAGCGGCGGTATCAATTCGAAAGGCCGCTTCTCTTCCTTTCCCAAGCTCCAAGCAGCGGCTGGACTAACTCTTTCGTTCCTCGGCGGCCGTTTCTTTATACCAGGTCATTGGAATCGTCGGTAGCTGCTGGCTAGTTTAGTTGCTAGGACACCCTATTTCCCGCAAATCACAGAACAGCTTCTGTAGGGAAATAGTACAACGAAACTTGCAGATGCGCAGTGAGACTAGTACGTCAGGATTTCATCGGAAACCACATTTCCCAGCATGCAATGAGCCGAGGGATATACATGAGTGTTTTGGGAATTGTGGTCGCCATAAATGGAGCTTGATTGGTTCGGCGTAGCAAGTAGTAACTGCGTTGTGGTCGCCTAAACTTTTTTTTTTTTTGACGTTGATTAAATTTCAGGATAGATTGATTTAATTTCCCATAAATTAGAGAGTATGGGATNCCTAAACTTTTTTTTTTTTTGACGTTGATTAAATTTCAGGATAGATTGATTTAATTTCCCATAAATTAGAGAGTATGGGATGGAGTTGGTCTATTCCAAAGAAATGTAACTCTCTGGAAAGACATACCAGTGGGTTACTGTCTTAAGGAGAAAGGCGAAACTCAGGGACGTATGCTCTTTAGGAGTTGGTCAGTGCATTTGTTTTAGGAAGCTAGCATGTTACACTTGACATGGATTAGCATAATTATGTGAACTGGGTCTAAGTTTAATATTGAGAAAAAACTTCAGTTATAAAGCTATTAAAATATCTAGAATTTATTGCTGTCTACAGCCTTGTTTAGAAGGACTTCCAATGTTGTTTTTAAAGCATACTTTTATTCATATGCAGATTATAAAACAACTTTTCCCAACCCCATGAGCCCTCGATATCTGGAACCTAAAAGTCCCAGCCTATTGTATCTAAAGAATACCAACTTTGGGAAGGCTAAAATACGTAAATTTGTAAAGAAGTTAACAGAATAGTTCCAAGTAATTTGTGGTCTTTGCTATCTCTTTTAATTACTATTGGAAATATATATGTGTGTGTGTAAACCATTTTCTTTTCAAATATACCATTTTTTCTTAACACAAAATGTGAGCTTTTGCTATACCTAATTTCAATAA
This sequence comes from Laticauda laticaudata, assembly GCA_004320025.1. Classification (NCBI taxonomy): domain Eukaryota; kingdom Metazoa; phylum Chordata; class Lepidosauria; order Squamata; family Elapidae; genus Laticauda; species Laticauda laticaudata. The sequence continues at coordinate 9,342 of BHFT01055085.1, read as the reverse complement.
ATATGTTGTAGATAAAGAGTATTGGGTAATCTGCAGTCCACCAACGATTTGATAATTGCAGTTGCAGTATGCACTTAACCACTGAATGAAGTACGTGGAGCTGAAAGCTGTGATTCCCCCTTGTATGAAAATTTTGCTAAATATTTTTCTTTATCTGTTTGATACTCTACAATTCCACCAGGGGCTCAGTGATGCTTCATACATATCTCTCCTCACTTTATAAGCATGAGGTTGCAGGGGCTAAGTGAGTGATTGGTTGAACTTAAACAGCAAGCATATCCCACAGCCTTATATCAAACACATTTTTAGACTTAAAATGGTGGATTCTTCAGCAGATTGCACCACTGTGAATGCAGAAGGGTGCCTTACAGATTACTTCAAGAACTACAGCTGATTCAAGAACTTCCTCATGTTGTTCACACACAGACAAAATACCCTGCTGGGTACATATACAGCTCTAGTAAAAGACACAGAATGAATTTTTCTTAAGTTTCATCCTGAAATAAGACTCTACATTCAGACTGTCAGCTCAAATTGTGTTCATTTGAGTCAGTTACAAAAAACATCTTTTTAAAAACTCTGTACCTTCTTGGTACTGTAGAAAAGTAGGGCTACATGTAAAGTAAAATAAAGAAAGTAAAGTAAAATAAAATCCTGTAAGACATGGCAAACCATTTCCATATTGCTACCAAGAAAATTACAGATATATTCATGCACTCACCAGGAAATCAAACTTAAATGTGTGGGACACATTTACCTGAAGTTAATTCAGTGAGATCAGCCCACTGAACTTTTCTTTAATATGAGTTTTTAGGATACATAGCATATGTAGCTTATTTGCTCATACATAATGATTCTATATTCTTTGTAGACTTTGTCCTTGGATAATTCAATAGTGTTGTGTTATCAGTCACTCATAGATTTGGGGGGGGGGAGGCTTTGTATTTTGGGAACCTCCAACATCTATAAATAAAACATCTGAAGAGATTGAAAAGACTAGAAATTATTATCTTTTGTCTTGAAATTATTGTGATATGAATATTCATACTAGTTTAAATCAGGTAATGTACTTTAGCATTGGTTTTATATTTTTTAAATAGGATTTTAATTGTTATTTTTATAATCATACATTAGTGTATTCAGAAGTTTAAAAGTGGTATATCTGGCTTTGGCTGGATCAGATTGTTGTGAAAGATGTAATTGATGTGACAGAAGAGGATTTCTTCAATCACAGAACTAGAAGCGAAAAACTTCTCTTTTACCATCAATCACTCAAATATAAAAACCCACTGAATTATCATAATCTTATCATATTTCCCCCAAAATAAGACCAAGTCTTATATTTTGTTAGGCTCCAAAATAAGCACTACAGCTTATTTTCAGAGGATGTGTCTTTTTTTTTTCTTCCATGTATGGGAGGTCCGCTGCTTCTGCTTGCCTGTGACTGCAACAGGGCAGGAGGCCATACAGTGTGCCAGTGCCACCACCATGAGGCAGGGGGTAGAGCTGCCCATACACCCTCCACTGGTATACCTCGGCCCCACAGCCAAGCCATCCATGCCCCAACAACTGCCTCACTGCAGCAGCACCAACAACCATGTCCAGCAGGAGCTCATATTTCCACTGGCCCACTTCTGCTTGCTCGCAGTTGCAATGAAGGCCAAGCAATATGCCGGTGTCATAGCCACGAGGCGAGGTAGTTGTGGCATGGATGGGCTGGCTGCGGGAGCCCTGAAGTAAGCTGATACGGGGCATGTGGGGGTAAAATATTTGCATATATAAAAGATATTCATGACAAAACTTCCTGTGGCTTGGCAGTTCTACAGACTGGTTTCCTTACTACTACGTCTTTTTAATTTTTATTTATTTCAATTATGATATTGTAATATTGTATAACTACTGTAACATGACTAAGAAAATGGCTGAAGATCTTTCTATGAAAGTAACTGGTTGATATTTGATACTGTTAACTAATCTTAATGTAGTCCAGATAATCTTCAGTATATGGATATGGCATTTGTCAACTATAAAGATTTAGAGTAGCTCCTTGGGCACTAATTGCTCTATATCCTAATTCCATATTTATAGCAAAGCTTTTCCACAAGGTTTCATTATACTGAATATAGTTGATGAAGAAAAGGATATTTTGGATTAGAGCATAGCAATATGTATATATGATACTTTCCTTCTGTTGCATGCGTGCGTGTGTACCCACACATACAAATATTTTCAGGGAAGAATGATAACTGCAGACTTTAGCAAGCAACTATAATGCTTTCATTAGTGTTATGGGCCAGCCACCATTTTCATTTCCATTAGGTCAGGAGTGTTACTGAAAATTAAAATAGAACTGATTAGTTTAGATCAGTGATGGCTTTTTGGCATCGTGTGCCAAAATGGAACGTGAGCGGGTGTGCACATGCTCCATGTGCCAGAAATCAAAAAAACACATGATCTTCTGGTTTCCGATGTGCTTGGTCTTCTGGTTTCTGGTGCGCATGTGCGGACCAGCTGGCCAATGGTTATGTGCTGGATCCACCTGGCATTTCGGGGGTCCTCGCACCTCTCTGCCAGCCCATCGGGATGGTGGGACATCCTTCCCGATGACCCGGTTCCACAGCCCTAGACAGGGAAAGAAAGTTGGGTGGGGAATGCTGCCTCCCTCCACTGGAAAGCTGGAGCCCCTTCCTTGCCTCGAAGGGAAGGGAAGGGAAGGAGCCAGAAGGTGGGAGACCTTTGTCCCAACACTAGCTGGGATGAAGCACCCCTCTCCAGCCCACCACTGAGAAGAAGCCAGCAGAAACACACACACCACTTCTGCCAAGGGAGCATGACTGCTTCCCAGCCAGCGCACCTCTTACCCCAGCGTCCCTCCAGCGAGCATTTGCTGGCTGGGTGGTCAACTGCTCCACACCGGTGAGCCATGCAGGCAGCTCCCCCTCCAGCATCCCCCCAGGAAGAGGCAGTGCAACAGCCCGAAGAGGGGCAGAGCTGAGGGACAGGACAGGCAGGCTGGGGCTTCCCTCCCTCTCCGCCTGAGTGGGTTGTTGTGCGGCTCCAGCCCACAGCGTATCCTTGCTCCAGTTGAGAAAGTCCAGAAATATTTCACAAGAAGAGTTCTCCACTCCTCTACTCGTTGCAGAATACCTTATGCCACGAATACTTATTGCCAACCAGAACTTGAAATTCTAGACCAAGTGTTCAAAGATGCCAAAATGCCTTTCTTTCGAGGTATTGATTTTCCCACTGGGAGAGCTCCAGCGCAAGGATATGGACAAACTCTTGAAAACTGGATATTTTTATTTTTCAGGAAGGCGGAGAACAGCAAGAAGTCTGCATCCTGGCTAGCTAGCTTCTTAAGGTAAGTCCTGTTTTTTTTTATACCCTTTTCTCCCTTTGTAAGTTGATTTTGTGTGAGTGTTTTTATTTTGCCTAATATTTCAAATCCTGTTTGAGTTTATCTTTATTCCCGCCGGAGGGCAAACTCTGCAGGGTTCAGAAGGCAAACTCCGCAGGGTGGCCAGATGTATTATTGGTTTTCTGTAATCTCTTTTAGCTTTAAGATAGTTTTTCATATTTGTTCTGTGGCAATCTCCTGTATGTCCTTTTGTAATTTATATTTTGTGTCTTTTTGTCTGTTTGTTTTGCTTATTTGGAATGTCCTGTGTTTGTAAGGGTTTCCTAAATTATCCTTTGTTTTCCTTTTTTCTATTTGTCGAGTTTTCTTAATTACTCAGGCTTTTGTCTATGTAGGAATCTTTAATACTTTTTATTGATTCCTTTTCCTATGTAAGTTTGTTTTCTGGCTGGCCTGATGTTCCCCTTGGGCTTTTCCTGTTTTTTTGTGACATTACTGCCTTCGAAATTGAAAGTGAAATTCCTTTCCACACATAGAAAACTAGAACTATGCCGCCTTCGGTCCGATCTAAGTGTAGTACATAAAATTATATGTTGCAATGTCCTACTTGTCAACAAATACTTCAACTTCAACCATAACACAAGAGCAAACAATAGAATAACAAACTCAAGGTAAACCACACCAAACTTGTTGCAGGAAATACGACTTCAGCAACAGCGGTCAACGTCTGGAATACTCTACCTGACTTTGTGGTTTCTACCCCAAACCGCAAAAACTTCAACTTAGACTGTCTACTATTGACCTCCACCCCTTTCCTAGAGGTCTCTAGGCGGTGTGTATAAGCACACCAACAAGCCTACCGTCCCTGTCCTATTGTTTCTTTTATTTTTCTTATATGTACCCATTTCAGTATTCATAACTATCTTTATGCTATACCTGTTATCTTATAATCACTTGACAAAATAAAATAAATAATAAATAAAGAGCCAGCCGCCCCCACACGCCCCCCCCCCCACTTTTGCCAAGGAGGTGTGACCGTTTCTGCCCCTGGCGTTCCTCCCATGCAGCTTAGCTCCTGTGCTGCCCCAGAAGAGCTGGCTGCCCCCTGCGCAACCCACCTTCCCACCTGCCTCCTCCCCTCCCCGCTCCCCTCAGTGTGGCCCCCGCAGCTCTGGGGACAGAGCCTTGATGGGAAGGAAATGATGTCAGCTTGGCTGCTGGCTGGGAGGAAGCTCCTTGGTGCTCGGCCCAGCTTTCCTGGAGGGGCTCCGGGGCAGCTGGCAAGGCAAGGCAGAGGACGGGGGAGATGACACTGTCAAAGGAAAGGATGCCATCAAATCCATTCAAAGGAAAGTGTCAAAGGAGCAAAGAGAAAAGAGGGAGGGGAGAAGATCTTGGTCTCCCTTCCTTCCTTAAGCAACTTCCAAGACTGCCCCGCCCTTCCCACAGGGCACCTTGCCTCCCCATCAGCTGAAGCATTCAGCCCCTCCAGGCTCCCTCTGCTGACCCCCAAAGGAGTCCAGCCCCGAAGAGCCTCCCGGCCCCCTGCCCTTCGGACTCAGCCAAGCCCTTTGCAGAGGCAGCCAGGCAGAGCTGGAGGGCCAGAAGGAGCCTGGGGACCAGCCATTGAGCCCTTCCAAGTGCTCCATCCTGCCGGGATCCTCTTCCTCCCATCCAGCCTTTCTTAGAAGCTCTCCCACTGGATCCCTTTTCTGTCCAATGGGAACATGGACTCCATTGGATCCTGCCGGAGCTGCTGGGCAGTGCCTGGGTCTTTTGGGAGGGTGGTTGAGGGATCCTGGCTTAGCTACGGAAGGGGCATGTAAAGGAGCATCACAAATGGGCTCCATTTGTGGCAGAAGATGTGGGAGGAAAACTATGAAGGGAGAGATGGGAGGGGGGGCACAGAGTAAGAGGGGTTCACAGATGTTCTGAAGTAAAAGCTGCTGCTGAAGAAGGCAGAATTCTGATGGGTTTGAGCACTGATTATTTGAGTATGTCAGGTTGATTCAGTTATTTGTAGCTGCAAAACAAAAGGAAGGGGGGAAGGATCTTTTTCCCTCTCAGTTCAGGGCAGGGGACCCAGACGGAATGCAAATTCCTCCTTTCTTGGTATCACCTGGATTTTGTCCCCAGAGAGGAAATCGCCCAGAAGCGATGCCTTCTCTTTATTGATTGCAGAGATTGATGTGGACGCCCACCTCATGTACAACAGCCGCTGCTGCTGCCGGGGGCAAGGGGGCAGTGGAGTTATGGACCAGCAGGCCAGGGATTCCCTCCCTCCCCCCCTGAGCATGCTTCTTGCATGGTCCAAACCCTCCAGCACGCGACATTGATGCGCATCTGTGCTCTGGAGTGCCTGGCTGGCTCGGATGCACAGACAGCGTTTGCTGGTTGGGTGGGCGGCTGCCTCATGCCCAAGCTGGCGTGGAACCCGGAAGGGCAAGGAGAGCAGAGCTACTGGCCAGGACAGCTGGGGCCGTTCAAGAAGGAAAGGAAACCCCAGCCCTCACCCTCAGCCCCACTGCCACCTTGCCTCCAGGGGTGGTGGCTGTTGCGGTGCCGCTTCCAGGCAGGATGTTGGAGGAGCTGCTTCTGGTGGGGAGGTGAGCTACCTGAATGGAGATGCCGCTGAGGGCCTGATCGCTGGCATGTTGAGCAGGGTGGGAAGAACGCTTTCTTTGCAAAAGTGGTGGGAAGGGGGCTGGCAACTCTTCTGGGGGGCCCAAGACAGCCAGGCTGTCTTTTTTTTGTTCTGTCTAGATTAAAATTAAAATTCAATTTATGGTAAACATTTTTTTCTGTTCAAACATGGTAAATATGATTTATCTGAGCAAAAAGAATCTATTTCATTAAATAACTATCCTATATGAACACAATATTTTCTTGATTGTATGATTGCAGAAATAACATTTGACTCCTCCCTGCTCCTCCATCCATCCAAGCCCAATAATACTTTTTTTCAAACTATTATTTTGATCACAAAAGCTTATTTGCTCTTTTTTATATTACATACATTGAAATCATAAAACCATTATGCAGAATGACACTGATAGGAACAGGTCTAGAGTCCTCATCATAGCAGTTAACTGTGAGGTTCCTAAAAAGTCCTCTTAATTCATTAATCAGGTTTACAGCCATAGTAACTGATACTGAGTTCTTTTCTGAAAATATTTTGTTTGAGCTTCTATGATATCATATTGTGATTTCATTCTTTGAAATCTGAATCTCCACTTGAATAACAGTAATGTGCTTTCACTAAATTCATGCTACTGAAAATACAGGATTGTGCTTGACAAATAAGTGGCCGAAGTAAAGCAACATAAGTAGAAATTGATGTCGCTAAGAAAATGTCTCTCTTCCTTTCAAATTCTAAATATTGTCAATGAAAAATCTGATTAAACTATGGGATATAAAGTATTTTATTCAAAGATGTAGCAAAAATAAATAAGGAATTGGAAATATGATAAATTAGGTGGAGTCTGGCTTTCTCTTCCATTAGTTCAGGAGTGTCAAACTTTATTGAGCATCAGGATTGTGGGTGACTTCTGGGGGGCATGGTGGGTGTGGCTAGTTCCCACTGTTGCTATGCTTGCTTTCCTTGGCCAGGTTGCTCATGGTGTGTGGGTCAGAGGGAGGCCCAGTCTCTCTCCTTAGGAGGAGAACCGGGTTTGTAACCAAAGATCCTCAGTGATAGGATGGGATACCACCAGGAGAGGTCAGGAGGAGGGGACAAGGCAATGGCAAAAGGCAGCAGGGCTGCTGGTGGCCAAGTGCTAAGGCAGGATTTACCTCAGACCCTCTCATTATAATCTTCCTTCCTTTTTCTTCTTTTTCCTTCCCTCTTCATTCTCCTTTCTTCTTCCTTCCTCTCTTTTCTTTTTCCTTCCTTGCTCTCTTCCCCTCTTTCCTTTTTCTTTCCTGTCCCTTCTTGGATACTCAAATGCAAAAGGGGAAACATTTCTCGATGTCTCCTTGTCTTGTGATCAAATGCTAGTAGTTTGTGACCACATATAAGACTGAGAAGCTCAGCTTATCCCATGCTTGCATTTGGTGGGGGTGTCCACAGGGACAATCCCCCCCCCTTTTCTGTTTTACCATACCATAATTGTAACATAAGTTTCACTTCCTGGCCTAACCTCTTTCATCCCATCTCTTTTTTCCTTGGTTTGGTTATTTTACAAACAATATATAACAATATTTAACAATTTAATATTTAAAGTTTTAAATATTTAACAATATTTAAATACAGGTATATTGCATATACAAATGCATAAGCATATATACATAAAAACTTTTCCTGTTTCTTTTCTGGGTGCTTATATTTTACACAATCATATCCTAGTAAAATTGTTTTTCCTTCAATTACAACTTCCTTTTGATTAGTCCACTTATGTCGTTTCAGCTGAGCTCCAGATAAAGTAATCGCTTTTAACAAATTATAACAATTAGGTTGAATAGTGATTTTTGCCTCTGAAAATAGAAACTTTCCTGGTATGGGAACTCCCATAAAACAAGTGGACATAATATCAGAAACTGTAGTTTCCCCCTTTACATAAAAGGATGAACTATTTAGAGCTACTTTCATTAACTCAAGAAAACATTCTCCTCTCTTTCTATCAGTTCATTTCCTTGTCTAGCACGTCTAATTGGAGCCCTAGGAGCTTTAAGGTATCCAATTGTACATCTACCTCCCATGTAAATGGAAATTCTGCAATGGCTATATCTCCACACAAAAACATAAGCTTCAACTAAGTACTTCTTAATTCAATATACAGCAAAAGTAGCCCTTCCTCCAAAACTCCAAATCTCATATGGGGCAATGAATAATTACCATATAGTTCAACACATTGATTATACAAAGCTTCCATACCTCATGACACATCCCTATGACTGGTGACTATGTCATATGCGAGATTACACTTGGATATATACCTAACATTCAAGGTGGATCTTACACAGATTCCAGCCTCAGCTGTGGGTTCAATTAGTGTTAGTGATGTTTGCACCTGGTAATTATCACTTTCAGGTTCAGTGTGGAAACATAGCTGCTGCCATGTCATATGATAACTAGGCAATACATCAAAAGCTTCCATCCTCACCCTCCAAAAGGTACTAACCACTATCACTATCAATTTCATGTTGCAATGTTATAAATGGACTGGGCCCTCTCCCACTTTATGTCTGTAGTTTATATGCCAAAACTTACAATCAGTTATTGGGGATTTATATCCACTCCTTCTTTGTCTTCTTCTTCTTCCTTCTAGTACCACAGCAATTGTCCACACCATTCTATTGTCTCATGTCTCAATATAATCAACAATACAATAGAAAAGTTTATTACACCCAACCAAATGACTCAACCTCCCCATATTCCCTAAACTTAGTATATAAGCTTTATATATACGCAAACTAAATGTGTATGTTTTCAAATGTCTATTTTGGTGAATCTTGCTTCACTGTTCATCCAGAGTGGATCCACTGGTCCTTTAACCCTGGAGTAGCATGTACAACCTTTCTCCTTTGACCTCACAGCTGACTCAGTAGTCAAGAGCACCAGGTATGGTCCCTCCCAGATAGGCCGTAATTTCTCTACTGCTTTATCAGGACCTGGTCATCACTTTTAAAGTCATGTACTTGAAAATCAAGAGACAGTGTTTGTGCCAAAAGTCCTTTCGATCTTAAAAGAGAAAAACACTGGGACAGTACTTGTATATATTTTCTAAGAAAAACATCTTTAAGGTCTATTCTAGGCATTCCCACACTCCCAGTATAGGTACTGCAAACATCATTTCATATGGTGAAATATACACATCTTTCCTGAGACAAGTTCTAATGTGCAAAAGAGCTAAAGGCAAACATTTCATCAGGAAACCTGCAGCTCCAATATTACCCTTTTTACTGAGTCTTGCGGTATCTGCTATCCCGCATTAGATGGGCACCTCATGATAGGGAGCGAAAGGAGAAAGAAACAACAGGAGACG
>BHFT01055082.1:0-10835 GCA_004320025.1 Laticauda laticaudata | reverse complement strand
TTTTGCCCCTTTTGAGAGCGGATAACAACGGATGGAACATTTTGCTTGTCCGCTGTGTCCTTTTTGCATCTGTTGGGTGGTGTGACATGGGCTTTAGAAGCTTGAAGGAACAACCAACACCTCCCTGAACTCTGAAGATATGGGGACATCCAGACTGCAGTAGCCAGAGTCTTCCAGGTAGTTTACAACCAAGACCATGTTCATCTAACATATTTTAGAGAAAATATCTAAAGTTACATACAGAGAATGCAAGACAGATATTTTATCTGAAACACCGATGTTAGATTTCCTCTCATCTTTGAATTTTCTCACTGGAAGAATTTAAGATGGGACAGGGAAGAGTTTTTACTAATGGAAGTCCTTGTCCTTCTTGGAATACCCTAATTCTGCCTGTGGAAACTTCAATAGGGATTCACCAGTGGTGATATTTATATAGAAGAAAATGAACTAGGATTTGTTGGCTCCAGAATCTGTTTTCTCAACTGCAACAATTAGAAGCTGGCAGAGTTAACAATTCATCCCCTTTTTCCCCGATAAAAACAACCACTGGGAGGGGAAAAAATAGAATTGCTCCACCCTGATGGATGGGAGTCAGAAGGATTATGAAAATGATGAATTTCACTGCTGCTTCTCCAAGTGGTCTTCAATGTTAATGAAAAAAAGTGTTTTATCTCCAGTTTTGGCTGAGCCTGGTGAGAGATTGTTTCAAGTAATTTATGTTGTTAACTTGCTTATCAGGCCCATAAACCATCTAATGAATTACCAGAAAAATATTTAGTTTACCTGCTGTCACCCTTCCTAGCTGTTAAATATTTGCTAGGCTAAAGCAGCCTTGCCAACAAGTCCTGACACAATTCTGAAGAGCTTACCTTGTTTCTTTGGGATTTCCTGTCCAACTGAACTGGGTTTGATCTCCTTGAATATATTGCAGATGCTTCTGCAATCCATGGAAGGATGGAAAGTCATCTGTTGGTCTTTAACAGATTCGTGGAGAACATTTAATCCTTTAGAAAATCAATGAAGACCTTCAAGAACTGTATTTTTTTAATGTTCTGCTTGTTCTTCGATGGAATATAATTCTGTCTCTTCTATACTCTGCCAATTTCTGTGCTGGCCTATTCCAAATTTCAAATGACATAGCAGTAAAAAAATATAACTAATTTTGTAAGAGCCGGGATGGCACAGTGGTTAGAATGCAGCATTGCAGGCTAATTCTTCAAACTACCAGCAGTTAGATTTTGACTGGCTCAAGGTTGCCTTCCATCCTTCCAAAGTGGGTAAAATGTTGGGGGAAAGAGGCTGAATTTGGAAACCGCTTAAGAGAGGGCTGAAAAACCCTGTTGAAGCGGTATAGAAGTCTTTTGCTGTTGCTAATTTTTTTGTGATTGTCTTGACCCACCCTTCTTTCTTTCCTTCCTTCCTTCCTCCCTCCCTCCCTCCCTCCCTCCCCTCTTCTTCCCTCCCTGAGAGCCAGATATTTTATTCATCAATCAGTTTTTCCCAAGACATCTGAAAGTCCCTTCCATAATAAACCTAGGGAAAAATCATGGGCGTTAAAGCAGAAGTTCTCCAGTTAATGAGATTTCCATAACCTAATCCCTTTTCTATTTTAATAAATCAGATTATAGGGGACTTTCTGAGACTGTTATTTTCTGTTGCCAAGAATTTGACAGGTATCTGGGTTGCTGGAGACTAAAGCAAGGACTGAAGGATGTGTTCAAGTTGGTGTTGACTCTGGTGGTCCACCTGGACTATTCCTTGCAGTCTTCTGAGCAAGGTTTTCAAACGTGGTTTGCCCTTGCTTGCTTCCTAGGCTGAGAGGAAGTGACTGGTTCAAATTCACTAGCTGACTTTGCACCTAAAGCGGGACTAGAACTCCCAGGCTCCTAGTTTCTAGCCTGCATGCAAGTTATTTGTCCTAATAATTCTCAGGAATGAAGGCAAATCTATGAGGGCTGGGCAGCCCAAGGGAATGATAGCCAGTTGCCAGCCATCAACACAATAATCAGCCAATAGATGGACATCACATAAACATGATTCACAAAACAGCCCAAAGCATGTATTTCAGTAGAAATAAATTCCCTGAGGATGGTCTCCAGCACGAGTCTGAAAGCTCAGAAGAAAAAACCTCTGGTCCCAGTGACCGACCCAGATTGGATCCTGCAACAAGAAAGATTCTTTTCTATAACTTGATTTATACCGGCATTTGACCTTAGAATTTGCTAAAGAGACAATCAGCTGTGAAGTTGAGAAGCAGAAGAATAAGAATCTCTAATTTTGAGCAGAAGGAGGTGCATAATTCTCGTGCCTCTTTCCTGCAGATGCTGCCTTCACTTTTTTTGTCAAGGTGCAGAATATTGTTATTTTGGGGTACGAGATTCTGCTACCTAAGATGTATCCGTTTGCAGAAGGATGGGTTCATATGTTTGGAGATCTGATTTCCCACTAGGCTATAATTCTGACATCTCCTGATGTTTTCCAGCAAATTCTACGGGAAGGGGTTGCCTGTGTAAATTACTCATTTGCTTGTTGGTTTGTTTTTCTTTTTCTTTTAACCTTCAGGTTAGTTAATCTATCATGAAACCTTTTCAAGCAGGAGAGGAACAGGCAAACCAGGTAGCTTCCAAATAGAAACCTACAGGAACATCTTGTGTACATATTGGTTGATAGCTGGTTGGCAAACGGAGTTGCCTTTCAAATGTGTTCTTTTGCCTATCAACAAAGCACAGTTCTTGAGTACTTAATGTTCCACAGATTGCATAAGTGCTGCTCTGGAAATATTTGGACAGGCTATGAGCTCTTGTTTTCTTACTACTTAGTTTTGCTGCCTGCCTGAGGCTGGATCCGGTGAAATAGGGAGTGAGAAGCTGGTGTTGCAAAATGAATTCCATCATGAAGTTTATATATAACTCTTGGAACTCTTTCTCCCTCCTTCCCTCCCCTCATCTCTGTGTCTCTCTCTCTCTCTCTGTCTCTTTCTGTCTCTCTCCCTCTGTGTGTCTCTGTCTCTGTCTGTCTCTCTCTCTCTCTCTCTCTCTCTCCATCTCTCTCTCCACCCTATGTTTCAAAGATGTTCATCACCAAGGAAAAAGTACAGCCTCATTATAACAAGTTATTGAAATACTTCACGTTACTTTGACCACAATCACATTGGTGCTAAAGCTCAGGAATAAAACTCTTACAGAAAACTCTCTGTTAATTCCAGAGGAATCCAAAATAAATAAATCAGCAAAGTCTTTGGTCGTTCTGAAGAGGTTTAACGCTGTTAATGAAAGCCATTTTCTCTCTTAGTTGGACTTCTCTATGGTATGATCAGCTCCATGTTGTCACACTTTCCCTAATGATCAAAATACACAGAGGCAGATCTTTGACCATGTGGGTTGTTAAGTGACCTCCTCACTGACTTGTCAGAAGGTTGTAAAAGGTGATCACATGACCCCTGGTTATAACTACATGTCAATTGCCAAGCGTCTGAATTTTGATCCTGGGGATAATGTGAAAATTGTAAGTGTGAAAAAAAACATAAGCCACTTTTTTTCCAGGTCATAACTTTGAATGGTCGCTAAAGAAATAGAAATTTTGGGCTTGCTTGTGGTCTTAAGCCAAGGACTACTTGTATTTGGAATTGGATGTTAACAATTCCCTGAAAGTGCATTATATCTCGTCGCCTATCTACCCAGCCTTTAAAAGATCATAGTATAATTTCTGAAGTTGTTTTGGAATGATTCTATCCTTCTTGGATAATTTGATATCACCTGACAACTTGGCCATCTCCTTGCTCATGAAGGACATTATTAAATAAATAGTTCCAGAAAAGATGATAATGAATAGACTTCAGAAAAGATGAATCTGTCACTGCTTGCTTTTGTTTAGTGCAAGAACTATCTTTTTACTATTAGCCTTTTCCCATAATTCCATTTAAAAATTTGCTTCTGAGGAGTTTCAGGGGAAAGGATGTTGTTAAAAACTTGGTAGAAACTCAAGTAAACAACATTTATTAGATTTCCCTAGCCATCTGCTCGTGAATTCTTAAATAATTCTTGAGTCTGTTTCATGCAGATTGAATAACTTGTTGATTTTTAATTGCCTAATTAGTCCTATAAATTAATCTATGTCCTTATTTATCCAATAAATATTTATGGATAAATTTATGCCTTATTTATGCTGTGTTGGATAAAAGCAGCTGAATATAAGTATTTGCACATCACTTAAAAATCAACACCACCACCAATAGGATGCTGTTTATTTCTCAATGTTTTTCCTTTCTGATAGCAATGTTGTGATTTAGTTGTGTGGCTAACTGAGATTCCTAAGTTGCATGATAGTCATTGTGCCTTATACAGTTGGTAGACTGCAGGTCATTAATTTGAATATTTTAATTTTCATGGGATTCCCAGAAAGAAAATGAAAAGATTATTTCCTCTTTACTATGATAAAACGTTGATTGTTACACTGTTGAGAAATTATTGGCCATTGCTAACAGCAACCCTTCCAATACAGTTTGTCCTCAGCTTACCATCATAACTGAGCCCAAAAAGGATATACTTCATGAAATAAAAAGCAAGCATGGAAATCAACAATTCTTACATTGCAATGGATCATTAAAATGGGATTTCTCAGCTCATCTAGTTCCAATCTGCATGTAGCATTGTTGCTCAGACTTTGCTCTGAGCAACTTCTTCAATTAATCCCCCCCCCCCCCCNCAATTAATCCCCCCCCCCCAAGGAAAGATCTTTTTAAACGCCAGGGGTGGAGAAGTGAAGTTAATGAGGAAGGAACAGCTATCCTCACTTCCAATTTAATTCTTATTGTGTAATTAGTTGGACTGGTAGTCAACTCTCTTCTCCGTTCTGCAAAGGACAACGAGGGAGCTCCAAACTGGCCTCCACAAAGATGATGCTCAGATGTTTTCCATAACAATGGTTGCTTGTTTTATTGTTTCAGGTTTACAACTTCTCTCTGCTCTGTTGAAGAGGAACAGAGTTTTTTGTAGCTGCCTGCAGTCCTGTGTTCTTTGCCTGAATGTAAATATTTTGTTAGCAAAGGGAGTTTATGACTTTGCTTTTTTTTAAAAAAAGACACTGGGTGAAAGTTTTTCTTCTTCCATTATCCTTATCCTTTTGTAATCCAGGTTGCTCTCTTGATGTTATATTTAAGACATTCAGTGTTGCCACATATTTTCTCCCCATTAGTATCACTTTTGTAGTGTTTGTTTGTTTGTTTTAATGAGTGAGAACCAGGATGGAGAAATAAATGGTTTCTTGAGCTAAGGAATAAACGTTTTGGTAATTTCTAAGTTTCTCAGCCAGTTATCTTGCTTAACAGAATAACAGAATTGGGAGGGACTTTGAAGATCTTCTAGCCCAGGGATCCCCAAACCCCCAGCCATTGGGTCACAACATACCAGAAACCAGGCCACGCAGTTGCTCAGTGGCTAAGATTTAATGAGTCGATCAGAAAGGCTGGCAGATCGGCGGTTCGAATCCCTAGCACTGCATAATGGAGTGAGCTCCTGTTACTTTTCCCAGCTTCTGCCAACCTAGCAGTTCGAAAACAGGTAAAAAAATGCAAGTAGAAAAATAGGGACCCCTTTGCTGGGAAGGTAATTGTGTTCCGCGTGCCTTCAGCATTTAGTCATGCCGGCCACATGACCACAGAGATGTCTTTGAACAGCGCTGGCACTTCGGCTTTGTAATGGAGATGAGCACCACCCCCTAGAACCGGAAATGATTTTCCCTAATTTTACCTAATTTCTAAGNGAACAGCGCTGGCTCTTCGGCTTTGTAATGGAGATGAGCACCACCCCCTAGAACCGGAAATGATTTTCCCTAATTTTACCTAATTTCTAAGTTTCTCAGCCAATTATCTTGCTTAACAGAATATCAGAGTTGGAAGGGACTTTGAAGATCTTCTAGTCATGGGGTCCCCCAACCCCCAGTCCGTGGACCAGCAATGGGCCACGATATGCCAAAAACTCAGCCATGTAAACAAGTGAAGTCCCATTGGCAGCACACAAAACCATGCTCCCTCCAGTCCATGGAAAAAAACCTCTCTCCACGGAACCAGTCCCTGGTGCCCCAAAAGTTTTTTTGGGGGGGCTCTGTTCTAGTCCAGCCCCCTATGCCATTCCAGACAAATCCAGTCTCTTTTTCAAAAGGCTCCAGTGATGAAGCACCAAACAACTTCTGAAGGCAAGCCAATTCTCAGATGGCTATCTTGTTTGTTCTAGATTGGGTTCTAGAGGGAGTTCAAATGATATTCCCAACAAGGAAACAGGTGAGAGAGAAAGAGGAAGCAGAAGAATCTCCAGCAGTGAGATTGTGTCATTCCGGAGAATATTGCCAGTTTTGGACAGAAATGGTTTGTCAGGCTGGTATTAACTTTGTCAGACTCAAGTCCTTTAAACTTCTACCTCCATCTGTAGTAATGCAACTCATTCGTGATCATCCTCTCAGGGCGTACTGAGTGTTTATATTCTGAGAGTGAGTAATCAAAATGTGCTACATGCCACTTTTGATTTATTTTTCTCCTAAAATTATCTTTTTAAATTCTTTTTCTTTTAAAGCCTCACTGCAAGATTTGTAGATTAAAGAAGAAAAACCTTCTAGATAGGAGTCCATTTGCTTTAGATAATTGCTTGACTATTTTTCAGCCAGACCATCTCTTCGTTCCCTAGATTTCCTTTTAATGCAGTTCTCTGTTCCAGATAAATGAATATTCATTGCCATAATGACACAGTATTGTGCCAAAAATGTAAATCTGTAACTGTACAGTCAATTGCTTCCTGAAAGAGAAAATAGCCATAAGAATAACAGAGTTGGGAGGGATCTTGGAGGATCTTCTATTCCAACCCCCGGCTAAAGCAGGAGACCCTATACCGGAATAGACAAATGGCTATCCAATCTCTTGTTGAAAGCCTCCAATGGTGGAGCAAGCCATCCACCCTCCCCCCATTATTCAGGATACTTCTTATAAACGTTTTGTGTTTAGAGGTTGAAGCATTGTGAGAGACCCTAACAACCACTTCAGACTGTGATGTTTCTCTGTGTCATATATGTCTGTATATGTATATGTGTGTGTGTGTGTATGTGGCTATATTTTGGGAGCTGAATGCAACAAAGATAGCATCACATTTGATACAGTTCCTTTTGATTAATTTGTACTGGAGAAGCTCGAGTTTATATCCAGACCTTGAAAATGTATATGCTAACCCTTGAAAATTGAATTGTGGTTAATGGTGATCATGGTTTAGGACTGCGGCTCTGTTGCTTGCTTTCCAGCCTCCGTAAGAATCATCCTGCATTGACTTCCACCTCCATGGGGCTCATAGCATTAGTGGATTTAGGAAATGTACCAAACTACTAACTTCAACCACCATTTGAGAATTATACTTTAAAAAAATGCATGATTTCTGATTGGTCAGCTGGGATTTTGTTCCAGGATAAGATCTGTCCAAGGTTTTACTTCCTGAGATGGAACAGCAAATCCTCAGCCGTCCCCTATCATGTTCTGAGGTTATTTTAATACCTGACTCAAAATAGAAAATAAAAAATCCAACAGACATCCCACCTGCTTCTTGATGCTAGACATATAGCATTAACGGATGAAGCAACCAGCATGTTATTGGATCTGTGCCAACTGAGCCCCTTTACCAGCTGAAATAGAGGCGTTTCATAATTTTTATGTTATCTAGAAAAGATTCCAATGATAATTTTGAAAGCTCTCAGTATTAAGGAGCCAAAGATTCCTCATCTCTTTTTAGAGACAAAATTTCTACACCTTCCTTAATTGACCAACTGGGGAGCTAAGGTTGAATCATGGCAACAGAACCAAAATGAGACATTTTGTTGTTTCTTCTTCTTCTTCTTCCTCTTGCTCTCCTTCTCCTTCTCCTTCTCTCTCTTCTCCTCCTTCTCCTCCTCCTTCTCATCCATCAGAGCAAAATTAGTTAGGCAGAGAGTTGTTGAAATGTACCAACTTTTGCCACACCAATGTCAGGGGTTTCACCCCAGAATGGCTTGCAATATGTCAATGAAGACTCAAATCATCCAGGCCAAAGGCGTTTAAAGATTGAATCATAGCAACTGGATCAAACTTTGTTAACCTGAGACGTTTCATTGCTCATCCAAAAAACTTCATCAGTCAGAGCAAAGTATGAGAAATGTCTCAGATTAACAATGTTGGGTCCAGTTGTTTAGACATCTCTGGCCTGGATGATTGAGTCTTCACTGACTCAATGCAAGGGGAGAAACCATTTTTTTTTTTAAAGCAAGCCAGAAAATAAATCTTGCAAAATGTCTCTAACTCAAGACTGAAATGTTGGATCCATGGTATCAAGGTTGCCTTTGTTTTTGCAGATGTTTTCCTACCAATAGTGGTAAGTCAAAACAGCCTCAAAAAAAGACCAAGGACTCCAAAAGGAAAATCCTATTAAGAAAAGCAAAGATATATAACATCTCAGGAAAAAGCAAATCTTCTTTCAGTTGACTAGACTTCGCATAACTTCATGGACACATTCATGATGGATATTTTTTTGCCAGTAGCTTGCCACCATCTCAGGAATTTGTGAGGTATTTTAAATATTTATTTTATACCACAGTCTAAGCCTCTGGTTCTGGGATTTTTTTGGGAAGTTTCCCCCATCCAAGCCAGAGCCAGATCTGGCTCTGCTTAGCTTTTGGGGGAGACAAAGTCAGTAGATGTTACATGCATGATTTTAGAGAGAGATGTGCAAATTAGTCAAGATCTGATCTGAATTCAGGATTTGTTTCTGTTTTACTTTGGTGTACAATTTGATTTGAACTACAGATCTGGCTCATCTTGAATTTGAACCATTGAGTTGAATTGCTGAGATTCAAAAATCCAGGTGGATTGAAATGCACACAAGTCTGTGGTATCTTCCAACCAGTTTGAAAATACCTAATACAACTCTGTTGGGGCTCCTGACCTAAGGAGCAGATAGTGCTTTTTCTCCTAGAGTTCCCTAAAGAACTTGATTTTGGTTTTCTGCCTAGGGTTGATGTGTTTGTGTAATGTCAGGCACAAAGGATCAAGACTGTATATTATGGTTGAGGCACAGAAGATTTATTCAAGCCAACATATAAAAATATGGTCAGCACTAACATTACTAAATTGACCCTAGATAAGGGTCAAAGGAGTTCAAGAGGAATGTGGGCTGCACTTGGATTGTTTGTGGCAACATAGGGACTCTAAGCTGATGATATATTTAACTCCAACCTCCATTCTGCCTGCTCTTCTTCTACATGCAACCCTGGCTTGTTAAATTTTTATTGTTTGTTTGTTTTAGTCTGGGTTGTCTATGAAATGGTGTATTTTGGACAATCAAATTTTAGAAGCCAGGTACAAGCTCATGATAACGTGTTTTCCTACCAAGATGTCTTCATAAAAACCTTCAGGAGTTGTTATTATTTTGTGTTTGTATTTATAAGATGGGCAAAGTCTATGGGAACTGGCTGAGGAATTCTGGGAGTTGAAGTCCAAAATTGCCAAATTTGGAGACCCCTGAATAATTGAAGGCAAGAAGACTGTGGTTCCTGATGGGCTTTTAATCTAGTTTTTTCTCCCCTTTTCTGAAAAAACAATTGCTAGATAAACATTAGGAAAGCAGCTTTACTTCCAGGTCAACAACAGAAAGAACTTTTGATGGTTTTGGTCTCATTTGCATACATATGTATGAGATAAAGTGATCAAACCGGTTACTTTCCACATAGCCACAAAACTTTAGGAGCAGGAGGTAACCTGTGCTTAAAAGCTATCACTGAATTGCTTACATAAATGCCTGCTAATTTTCTTCCAATTAGATTATCCTAATTTGCAACCCTTTGGTTATTAATCCCAAAGGTTATTAATCCCTTGCTTCTTGCTTCTCTCTGTAAGACTTACTGAAATTCCATTCTTCTTTGTGAGAGTAGCTGATGGCATCAAAAAAAGTTTGCATAAATTGTTATGTTGCTTGATGTTGAAGATTGTCTTAATTTTAGCCACATGCATGAATCCTAAACTTGCCTTGATTACATGCCATTTGGAAAGCTGCCCAGTTCCATTTGGAGTGGCTCAGAACCTGTTTGATAAGAACTGAGGTTGTGCTCAAAATGAAATTAAGCAATTTAGACTTCCCTGGGTGTTACATGGGAAATCCACAAACAGCTCTATTTAAAAACAAAAAGAATAACCATGTTACCCATGTAAAGTGGGTTTAATGGTGACAAATATGGATGAAAGCTGCTGTTTTTCAACAAAATGGATGAAATGTTTGGGCCCATCCTATTTGAAATGTTGATTACCTAGAAAAAGGAAACACCGGTGATCCGCAAAACTAGAAGTTTCTCCTTAATCTGCAGAGCTTGAAAAAGAAAAGGTTTGATCAAGCTGAAGAATGTTGTAGATAAGTCATGGAAGTAGAAGTGGCATGGGATCGGATGACATGGGATGGCATAAAATAAAATGGAATGGAACAGAATGGAGCAAGATTAGGAATAGAGAATAGAATGAAATAGAGAATGGAGTGGGATGGAGTTGAACAGAAATGGAATAGCATAGGAATAGGAATAGAATAGAATAGAACAGAATTAGGAATAGAATAGAACAGGAATAGAAAAGGATAGAATGTAGAGAAGAGAATTGAGTACAGAGTAGAGTAGAGTAGAGTAGGATAGGATAGAATAGAATAGAATAGAATAGAACAGAATATGGTAATAGAATGGAATAGAATGGAATAGAATACAATAGAATATGGGAATAGAACAGAATAGAATATGGGAATAGAACAGAACAGAATAGAATATGGGAACAGAACAGAATAGAATATGGGAAC
>BHFT01055081.1:0-87387 GCA_004320025.1 Laticauda laticaudata | reverse complement strand
TAACCTCTTCTGGAAGTAAAAACCTACATTTACTTGTACTGTGTATCTGGTGTACTGTTGTGTATTTATTCCAACACTACTCTCTATACGTTCTCCCTTGTATGCGCTCATTCTCCTAACGGGGAATTACACTCACACTGTTATGGGCCCAGGCCACACCCAGGCTTCAGATGAACTGAGAGTTAGTGTGAATACACAGTACTGTATAACAGACAGCTGTTTACTGGTTTTAATTTTGTAGTTTATTATCCCTGGTAAAGACTGGACAAGTCACTTCCACAAGTCTAATCACTGGATAACCCAGTTGGATGGAACAAACTATGTTTTCCTGGTCTATGAAATGCGTCTACTTCTGCGTAAAGAGGTTTATAGAATGTAGTTCAAAATCAACCAGGATGTAAATTGCTTGGGCATCCAGAAAAATTGAGGATGAGGCCCAAGAAGATTGCTGACTTTAAAAAGAACGAACAAGCTCTTTGTATAATTGGACTAACACTTGAGTTGTACCAGCAGCTTTAGTCAATTCATGGATTGGAGAAGATCTGCTGCTTAAGTGTTTGGCAGAGTTTGAAGAGGATTTTATGTCGTGACAGTGTAAGGTGCCACAACATACATCTTACACGTAAAACTGTTTAGAGCAACGTTCTTCTGGAAAAGTGGATGATACTGGAATGATTTTTGGACTGCCTATTTTGAACTTTTGCTTAAACCTTTCTGGAAGTAAAGGCCGTGTCACACTAACCAACGGTATGCAAGAGAAAGTAAACGGACAAAAAGCTTGCCATTCCCGTTTCGAAAACGCGATTACTTCCTGCCTCCGTTTTGCTTCCTCCTCTATCTGTCGCAGCATCCGTTTAGAGTTTCATCCGCTCCAAAAGTTTTGGGCTGCTAAAACTTTTGCGTTGGAAAATGATCCAGTTTTGTCCATTTCTGCATCCCGCTACGCACTCCGCTACGCATCGCTACGCATCCGCTACGCATATCCGCTATTCCGCATATATCCGCTAGTCGTGCGCTGCCATCCGCGCAACTCGCATCCGCCCCGCGAACGCAGGAGGAAGTGGAACGGACGCCAGAACGGATGCAGAACGGATGCCAGAACGGATTGCTAAGCGAAACAAAGCGTTAAAACGAAAAAACGTTCGCATAGGGGACTATCTGGCGATATTTAAGGATGCCCTAGAGGATGCCAGAGGATGCAAAGTGCGACACCTATACTTTGCAGATAAAAAAAGGGGGAGAACTCGTCTGCATCTCACTTGCAGCCCAGCAGCCCAGCTGTGCAGACCTCTGCAGTCTTTCATCTGACTTCTTGCTATTCCACAGCATCCATCATGTCCACCGACTAGATTTGCGACAAAATCCTTTCTGCAAGCCAAACATCCTTCTGGCAACACTGCGAAACCATCTACAGTCTCTGTGAGCCGTACTACGGTGAAGGAAAAGGAGGCACCCAAAAAAAGTCTGGTCAAGATGGTTAGTTTGCCAGAAGAGCACAGTACGTTACTTTACGACACTGATGGAAGCTCAGGAGCGAAGACCTTCGGCAGTTCCAGAACTCATGAATATGCCTCCAGCCATGTTGATGAACTTGTGCAGCGCCTGACACCCCAGTGTTGACAAAGACAAACACCCAACTTCCCGACCAGCCTGGAACCTGGGCTCAATGTGACACTCACTCTGCGCCACCTGGCCTCAGGGACCACCTACGGAGCATGCCAGCACGGCTGGAGGGTTGCCGCCCAGCACCCATCAGCTTTGTTGTCAGAAGAGCTGGGGGCAGGCCATCATCGAAGAATACAAAGAGGAGCTCCTCCAGTTACCCTCCCACTGAGAAGGATTGGAAGAATGTTGCAGAGCAGTGGTATCAGAAGTGGGAACTTCCCCCACACCGTTGGAGCCATAGATGGGAAGCACGTGGCCTGCAAAGCTCCAGCCAACTCGGGGTTCCACTTATTCACAACTCCAAGGGTTCTTCAGCATCATCCTCTTCGCCATGGTCGATGCTGACTACAATTCATGCTTACATCGATGCTTCAGGCCAAACGTCTCATCTTCAGATGCCCAGGTTATTACAATGCCAGGTCCACCTCAAGGGAGGGAGCTGGAAAGCAACCACCATGGTGGGCTTCCCAGATCCAACCCGTGCCCAACGACACGCAAGATGTGCCCTACTTCCATCGTGGGTGATGACGCCGTCTCCCTCACAACCTACCTCATGAAGCCCTACACCTCCAAATACCTCACCCGTGAAGAGGAGGATCTTTAACTGCAGGGCTGTCCAGGCAAGACGGGTGGTGCGAGAACGCCTTTAGCATTCCTGGCCAAACAGGTTCCAGGTTACTTATAGCCAACATTGCAGCATCGCCAGAGACCATTGAGGAGGGATCGTGCAAGCTTTTGCTGCATCCTGCACAATCTCATGCGCCACCCGCTGAACCCGGTCTTGCAGAACAGGCTTGTGGGACCTCCAGCAAGGCAATGGGGACATGGAGCCTGGGGAATGGAGGGCAAGGGCCGAAAACCTTATAGACACTGAGGGTGTGCAAAGGGCCCAACAGAGCCTCACGTGAGGTGAAGAAAGCAGCCGCAACCTTCCTGAAAACACTGGTGCAAACTCCCCAGCTGGAGCGGTGGAGTGGCAAGACAGGATGGTAGATGCTTAAAGGATCCTTCCTTCAGCCTGTCTAATCACACGGATGAGATTGGGCCATTGTATGTTTTGTTGGGCCTACAATGAACAGGCGGTTTAAAAAAAGATTGTGTTTGTGTTCAAATGTGTGGATCAATGCTTTAACATTGAACTGATAATGAAGGCGCCATTTAGGGGTGGCAATGGGAGGTGGCACATCCAGTCCCACTATGCTTCACTGGAGGTTTATCTATCCCATCCCATAGGTATTCCCTTCCCATCCCACAGCTATCTTAACCCATCCCACAGGTAACCCTACCCATCCCACAGGTATCCCTACCCATCCCACAGTATCCCTGCCCCATCCCACAGCTCTCTTAACCCATCCCACAGGTATCCCTACCCCATCCCATAGGTTATCCTACCCCAATCCCACAGCTATCTAACCCATTCCACTGCTATCCTTACCCATCCAAGGGTTCCTGCCCATCCCACAGCTATCTTAAACCCATTCCCACAGTTATCCCTACCATCCCCACAGGGTATTCCCTTCCCATCCCACAGCTATCTTAACCCATCCCACAGCTATCTATAACCCATCCCAAAAGGTATGCCTGCCCATCCCACTGCTATCCTTACCATCCCAAGGGTAATCCTGCCCATCCCCTGCCTATCTTAACCCATCCCACAAGCATTTGCAAAGGCTAAATCCATTTTCTAAAGTTTCCACCCAGACTTTATAGAAAAAAAATAAATGAAGCAATGTGTTGAAACAGAAAGATAAACTTTATTTATAAAACAAGCTGTTAAAATAAACATGACCCAAGTCAAGTGGTCCAAATAAAGTCCACAATATCCCATGGCAGCCAGTTCTCTGGCACTCCTCTTGGTTCACTTGGAGGTGAAGCATGTGCTGCTGCCAGTGCTGGTCTGAGTGTTGCTGGAGTGCTCTGGCCCGAGAGTGGACAACAGGGGACGGTCGGTGGTTGAGGGAATGGTCTCGGAGAGCTGGCTCAGCCCCGCGATGCTGAAGAAGTCCTCTCATGCCATGGGGTGTCAGCCCCAGTACTGAGGACAGATGTACTGATGCCAGGCTTGGCTGTCAGGTGTGACAGAGGGACGGAGGAAGGATAGGGTTAGTGGGGCCTGGCCTGTTCTGCAGCGGGGTGAAGACTTGGATGGGTGCATCATTGGCGTGGCTGGCATCGCTGTCGGGGTTGTCTCGCCCGATGCTGTGCCTGTTGCGGAAGGGCTGCTGGTCTGTTGTGCTGGACCTCCGGGTAGCTGTAGCCCTGTAGCGTGAAGGGGCTGTGGGAAGCCCTGGTATGGGAGGGACATCACCTGGGGTGGAGGAGCAGACCTGGACTGGGGGAGCAGATTTCATCTGGATCTGGAGGATTGTTAAGCAGCGCAGATGATTCCTCTCCTTCACCACTGGGTATGGGGGATCCGCCATCTCCTTGAGGGTCTGGTTGCACGTAATTGAGGAAGGCTTTGCGGTTTGGAGGAGGAGGGTATTCGATGGGGACCAGGCTGAGAGAGTAGACTATGCTGGTGCGGATGGTGTCCCTGATCATCACCAGACATTTGGTGGCCCTGTGCCCTCCTGCCGTCTGGCTCTCTGCCCTTACTGTGGAGCGGAGGTGTGGGTGGATGTGCTTCGGCAGGCAGTGGACTCAATGTCTTCCTCTCTTCCCACCGCACCAGGGGAGTCCTTCATCGCTCTCCACCATGCTTTCCACAACCTGCCCGGGGGTTCTCCGCTGTGCACGTCACAAAACCTGGCTGGGAGCAGGGAACTGACTCTCGGCTGAAGAGGACTGTGGTCGCAGCAGGCTGCCGGATGGAAGAGGGTAGACAGATGGGCTCCTGGTTGCTCCTCGGTTGGGCGGACTCACCCTCCAGGGAAAGCTGCCACTTGGCCAACATAGTTCTCTCTGTCCGCCGGTTCACCGCGGCCTTGCGACAGATTTTTTTAGGTGCAGCTTCCCGTACCAGGTGTGCATGTGCTTCACCAGCCGAGGAGCACATCAGGTGTGTAGCCCAGGACCTCTCCGCCCTCTCTTCCAAGCAGCCTGCTTCAACTTGGTGTCCCTGTTACAGCCTGGTTGTCCCTTCCACCAAGATAGTCGTTCTCCCTCCAGCCACTTCCAGCACCTCATCCTCGTGTTCCTCCTCAATGCAGTATGGCTCCTCTCCCAGTCCCTGCATACGCCTCTTCCTCCCTTTGCCAGGAACAGATGGGCCCTCATCAGAGGGGCTCCCAGGTGGTAGGGGCTGCTTCCTCCACACCAAACAGCAGAGCGCAGCATCCTCCCAGCAGGATCATAATCAGCATCAGCCATCAGCATCCATCAGGATAATCACACAGCAGGATCAGCAGCAGCAGCAGCAGCAAGACCAGGATTCAGAAGCAGCAGAGTAAGCACCAGCAGCCAGGTCACAAGCACCAGTCGAGCACGAGCGCAGCAGCAGCACGAGCAGGACCCAGCAGGACCAAAGGAGCAGCTTCAGCAGAGTACGCCAGCAGAGCACCACTGCCAGGAGCAAAGCTACAGCAGAAGCTCCAACAATAGAATAGCGAGCCCAAGCAGCAGACAGCCCCAGCTAGAAGATGAGTAGGGCCAGGGGGTGGGAGGTGCGCCCTGGTCCCTCTTGCAGGGATGCGGCAGGTTCCTGAGGCTATGCGCTTCTTCCCCATGGTTGTGGGGTTGCTGGCTGGCAGGAAGCTTGCAGGGAAGGCTGGCAGGCACCAGGGCTTGCAGTAAGGGCTGGAGGCACCAAGGCTGGCAGGAGCCTGCAGGAAGCCTGTTAGGGAAGCCTGGGCAGGAAGTGCTGTTAGGAAGCCTGGCAGGAAGGCTGGCAGGAAGGCTGGCAGGAAGGCAGGCACCAAGCTGGCAGACAGACTGGCTGGCAGGGAGGCTGGAAGGCAGCTGCCAGAAGGCTGGTAAGGGAGCTGCCCAGGAGGTGGAGGGAGGCTGGGAAGGGCAGGCTGCCAGCAAGGCTGGAAGCGGGGAGGCTGGAAGGGCAGGCTGCCAAACAAGGCACTGGCAGGGAGGCTGCCCCAGGAGGCTGGGAGGCAGGCTGGAAGGGTGGCTGTCCAGGAGGCTGGGAGGCAGGCTGTCAGGAGGCTGGCAGCAAGGCTGGAAGGCAGACATGCAGGGCAAGAACCGGAGGTTATGAAGCAGCAGGTCTTGTCCTCGGAAATGCTGGCCACCGATGCGAGCTGCTTCCACTTTATCCGGGGGGCTTGCGCAATGCATACCCCCCGCATCGCAAATTAACTCCAGGCATCCTTCTGCTTCCGCCTGTTTTGCATCGCTAGGCTTCCGCTGTGCATTCCGCTTTATCCGCTGTGCATCCGTTCTGCGTCCGTTTTTTTCCGTTCCGCAGTCCGCTTTGCTGAGACCCCCCGAACCCTGCATTTCTCTCCCATTGCGCTCCCATCCGCTGGGCTTTCCGTGTTCTGCATCCCGCTTTGCATCTGCCCTGCGTCCTCCCCCCGACGTTCCGTGTTATCCGCTCCAATTATGCAAATTTTCACCCCTTTTTGAGCGCGGAATTCAACGGATGCAACATTTTCTCTTCCGTTGCTGTTCCTTTTTGCATCCGTTGGTGCAGTGTGACACGGCCTTAAAAACCTACATTTACTGTGACAGTGTATCCGTGTTGTACTGTCCCTGTATGTGCTCATTCTCCTAACGGGGAATTACCTCAATACTTTCTATCAGAACATATAAAATATATATCTTCTGGTTTATTGTGGGAAAATGAGCTTATGAGTGTTCCTCTCTTTTTAAAGGCATTGGCCCTATCCATCTCAATGAAATGGACTGCACAGGGTTTGAAAAGTCCATTACGGACTGTAAATTCAGCAAGGAGATCAGGAGCTGCACCCATGAAGAAGATGCTGGTGTGAGATGCAACATCCCAGCGATGGGCTTCCAAACCCAGGTGAGATAATTGGCACCTTGAATAATGGGAGAATTCTTTCTTCTTCTTCTTCTTCTTCTTCTTCTTCTTCTTCTTCTTCTTCTTCTTCTTCTTCTTCTTCTTCTTCTTCCTTCCCCTCCCCCTCCTCCCGCTCCTTCTTCTCCTTCTCCTCCCCCCCCTCTCCTCCTGTAGAATGCATTGTGCACTTCATCATAAGAACTGGAACATGGAAATATCATTCTTACATTTTCTCCCTTGACCTCCAGGTCAAGAGACCATCCACAAAGATACAATCTGTTCTATTTTGGAGATTATTGGTTTACTTTGGGCCAGACACAATCTGTAAGACCAATTTACCCCACCTTGTTGTTAGTGCAAAAACATAATGAGGAGAGTCAACCCAAAGGTGCTTTTTTCCTAAAGGCAACTGAACTTTCTTGACTTTTCCTTTGAAAATATTTTGCTTCTCATCCAAAAAGCTCTTCAGATCTGAAGAACTTCTTCAGTTCAGAACTGAAGAAGCTTCTTGGATGAGAAGCAGAATTTTTCAAAGAAAAAACTAAGAAAATCCGGTTGCCATTTGGAAAAATCATCTTTGGGACAACCATGACCTAGATGATTGAGTATGGAGAGTTAATTGCTATAGTAGCAGTGAAAGCAGAAGTTGTGGTCTTCTTCAGGACCAGTCTTACCATTAGACAGAGCAAAGGAGCTTGGGTCTTTTGATGGCACTTGTTTTTTTGCTTCACTGCTTGTGATGTCAGCTACTAACCCATGGGGTCAAATTCAACTTTGAACACATTGTAATATTTTTAAACCCATGTGCAAATAGAGCTAAAACTATATAAAGTGCAGCACACAAACAGATGTTAGAAGACCAAAAACACAAGCAAGCTCCTCAAGCTGCGGTGACCTGAAAAAGGTCATATGAATCAGACTTTTGGATACTTCTTAAAATGTTTACTAGATTTGGGTTTTGAATAGGAAGAGCTTTTCCTCAACCCTCCATATTGAGGTCATCTTCAGACTGCTGGCTGAGAGTCCATGCTGGCAGGCAGTTCAGTGAATTTGTAAGATTTACATCCCAGGATTTGGCCAAACTCCACATGTTCCATTCAATTTAACATCTGTGTTCTCTTAAAATCCATGAGCACAACATAATTTGAGAAACTTCCTAGCCTTTCTCCAAATAATTTGCTTCATAGTTTTTACCAAGCTTCTTCTTAGTACTTTCATTAAAACACTCCTTCTTAAATATCAGTTTGGGTTTAGCTCAACTATTATTATTATTTATTTAATGTCAGGGTATGAGGCCCTGTAACTTCAGTTCTGAGACCCTCAACCCCAAAAGAGGCTTTTGCCAACCTGATGTCTTCTTGATGGACTAGAGTTCACATCATATCCTGGTAGCTTAGAGCAGTGGTCACCAACTGGTGGGCCGCAAGAAAATTTTGGTGGGCCACAGAGAAATGTCATCCTCAGAGCACCCTGCAAAGCAATTAATTCACCCTGCCCAGAAACACAAGGCTCCCCTGCCCACTCACTCCTTACCTGGCAAACTTGCCTGCTAAATTGCTATTTTTCCTTTTTCAGCTGTTCTGCTGTGCCTGGAGATTTAGATTAGCTAGAAAGCAGGAAATTGTTGCATTTTTTGCTTTCTAGCTAGTCTTTAGACCTTTAGACCTTAAAAGCAGAGCCAAACCTTCCTTTGGATTGAAGCTTCTATTATTCAGTGCAGACTCAGGTAGCCGATGGCAGATAGATAGATCTCTAAATGATTCTGTGAGTAATTCAATCTGCCTGCCTGCTTTGCCTGATTTTGGGTAAGAGTTGCTCTTTTTTATATAAAAAAACAGTATTTACATACATGGTGTGTTGTGAGTTAATTTTGTGAGTTTGCTTGCAAGCAAATTTTATGTGACAGGTTCAGAATGCCGATCTCACAGATCTCTGAACGCATCTGTGATTCTGTGAACAACTCAATCTGCCTGCCTGCTTTGCCTGATTTTGGGTAAAAGTTGCTCTTTTTTATTAAAAAAATCAATATTTACATCAATATTTATAATATTTACATACAAGCCATGCCCAACCAGTCACATGACCACCAAGCCACACCCACAAATTAGGCCATGCCCACAGAACCGGTTGTTAAGAAATTTTAATCCCAACCCTGCCTCTGTGTGTTTGTGTGTGTGTGTGTGTGTGTGTGTGTGTGTGACCCACGTCAGCAATCCACTATCAGTCAAAATTCATATTAGTGGTTCAGAGAACCCCCAAATCCCACTCCTGGCTGGCCCTGCCCATCTCGCCCCTCCCAGGAGTCCCCATGTGACCTGTTTTGGATGCAGGTAAGTGCAGGGTATGTGCGGAGATTCGGGGAGGATGAAAACGGGCTTCCCAGAAGTTCAGGAAGGCCAGAAATGGGCCCGTTTCTGGCTTCCAGAGAGCCTCCGGAGCCCGGGGAGGCCGTTTTCATCCTTTCAGAGGTTTGAGGAAAACCTCCGGAGCCCTGGAGGGGGGAAATGCCCCTTCCCCACCATGGGTGGGTGATTTCGAGTCTCTCTCTCTCTCTCTCTCTCCCCCTGTCCCCCTGCCAAAACTGATCTCACAGGGTGGTATTGTGAAGAAAATAGAAGGCAGGAATGTTCTGTATGTTTGCTGCCTTGAGTTACTTATAAAGTAATAAAAGTGGAATAAAAACAAAAACATAAATTATACATAATTTTTTGTCTTGGACATGAAACATGGTTCATGATATCATCTTGATTATGCTGATGGGATGATATTATTGGACAGCAACTCAAAATGTGAGGTAGCCTGAGCTATGCCAATATGATTCTTTATTCTGCAATTCAGTTCTTAAAATGAGTAGAGTTTTCCCAACTCATCCGGGGGCAATCCACATAAAAAGCCAGCCAGATAATTTCTTGTAAACCAACTTGCCAAGCATGTTGTCAAGCCCGAAATTGACATCAATTGAGTCAATTTTAGTTAGGGTTAGTATATATTCTTTTTCTTACTTTCTCTGTAGCAGTCATGGGGGAAAGGGTTTCGGGTTTGCCACATTCCTAAGTGGGGAGGAGTGGAGATAGGGAGAGTTATTCAGGCTAGGTGATTCTTCTTCCCATGGGAAAATGAGCTGTCCATGCTCAGGCCCCTTGAGGTGAAGATTTATGACATCAAGTAATGTTGAATTACTTCTACTGGAGAATGTGACTTTTGGGGGTTGTTTCTAACTTAATATTGTGGGGTAATTCTGAGTTGTGTCAGATCCGGAATTACCACAGATTTTGCCAATTTGATGCTTTTCTAAACAAAGGAAATTGTCTTGGAAGATGGACTTTGTTCTTTTCTTTTTAAATGGATTTCATCACTTGGAAACCTGACATTATTCCAGACAACTCATTTCCCTACCCTGTATCCTCTTTGAGCAGAAAAATGCAACTTTCTGTCTCTTTCATGGAATGAAATTGGAGTGGGGCAATCACCTAACTTTCATCGCTGTCAATTATTCTCTGCAGATACGCTTGAATGGCGGCCGCACACCCTATGAAGGCCAAGTGCAAATTCTCCACAAACACAATGGCACATTGATATGGGGGTCCATCTGCGGTGAAGGATGGGATATAATGGATGCCATGGTGGTTTGTCGCCAGCTGAATCTTGGCTACGCTAGCCATGCATTCCAGGTACAAGATTGTTTTAATTCCACGGGTGCAAACAAATTCCCGTTGTTATTCGTTGCTCTTAGAATTCAGTAGTTCTTATCTAAAGACAAATTCTTTGAGTTTTCAGGCCAAGACTTACTGAATCCCAATTTGCAACATACACATTCCTTTTGTTCTTGCCATCATACACAACTTTCTTCTGTGTCTGTCCTTCCGCTTCCCTCTGCTTTCGCCTTCCTTCTCCATCTCCCCATATTTCTGTGTAATCTACTTCCTTTCTTTCCTTCCTGTCTCCTTTGAAAAGATATGAAGGTGAAGCAGACATTGGTGTCCCTCTTCTGAGTCACATGAAATTGGACTATAATTTGGGCCTATCAAAGAAATATGTTTTTACAGCCCAGAATAACCAGGAGCAACACTTACCTGTTATGTCCCTGTCAGAGTCTGAATCCAAGGAAGAAGATGAACAGCTGACAGGGAGTGGGAGTGTGGCTCCATTGGCTGTAGAGGAAACTGGGGAAGGGCAAAGTCCAGCTGGGCAGAGCAGGAGAGAGGGAAAACAAGGGAGAGGGAGTTCAGAGGAAGACCCAGGCCCACCCCCTCTTCAAGCAGGGAGGAACGGAGAAGAGAGCAACGTGGGTTGCGTGGCTTACGGAGGAAAGGGCCCTGATTCTCTTCATTAGCTACAGCTGGGAAAAGAGTTTAAAAGAAATGCATGCTGAGAGGCAGCTGCTGGGAGCATATATGAGTTTATCTTGTGTTGACTTTGCTTATCTGTGTTCCTGGCGTCTTCCCAACCTGTTGAGTTATTGCCGTTCCTTTCACATCTGGAATTCCTTCTCCTGCCCTACCAGATTAATTATCTCATTTTGCCTTGATTGGACTTATAATTACAGTTTTTGTTGACGTTTTGGACTTGATTCTCTGCAGCCAAAGGCTGTTCCTGGAAGAGTTCTTCTCCAGCCAGAAGGTAACCAAGACATTGGGGGCAAATTTGGAGCTAATAAAGGGACTCCTGCTGATTATCTGACTGTGTTGCCTTTGGGGCATGCCCCGGGTCATCACACTTACCAGTCAAAGATCAGTAACATGAAGAAGAAGAATTATAATAGAATTGTGATGAATCAGATACTAGTTGACACTATTTCTTTTGTAGAAGCTGAGTATAATTGAGGCTTCCATTTAGTGTTCCACAGAGCATCAATATTTATTTTAGAGCATTGTGGCACATAAGCACAAGGGTTGCTTCAAGATAGCAAATCAAAAATCCACCAGGTCCCATGTTTTTATTAGTGGTCACTGACTTATTTCAAACAAAGAATGACGATGATTATCTACTTTGATCGTTAGTCCCCTGGTATATGAAGGCTCCAATTCACCATCTTTTTATAGATACCTTTTTAAAAATTATACTATGTCAGGTCAAAGGGTTCCTTCCTGATGTTTCTCATCTCTTGGGCTAATTGTAGCTCAAAAACTCCTCCTTTCAGCTATAGAAACTTACTGAGTGAATACCCAAATAAGTTCCTGAGGAACTTACACTGAGTTCCTGAGGAAAAGGTGGAATATAACTCGAATAGTAAAATAGCATATTTATGTCTTGTCTTTTCTCTGGAATGCTTAAGCTAGGAATGGAACACCTCCCTTAATTTTAAGTTAGCCTTGAATTGTCCTCTTTTATTGACAGAAAGGAGAAACATTAAGGTGAACACTTTTCAACTACACTATTGAATTCCATTTAATTTGAATTACTTTTCCATTCAATTGATTTAGTCTTAGTTCTGGACACTCAACATTTTGGAGGCCCATTTTCAGCCACAAATGCCTGTTGAGCCAAAAATAACCCATTCATTGCTCTTGTTAATCCAAGCAGTTGTGGCTGAAGCCATGTAGCACAATAGCTAGGTAGCAAGAAGGAAAGTGACAAATTGAAGGCCCTGGACAGATATTTAAGATGACATCATTTTCAACCATTGAGAATTGGACCACCCATATTTCAGAAGGGTACAGCTGGAGAGGCTATCTTCTCTACACAGTATCTCCTGCCGCGTTAGCCCTGCTGAACTCGCAATTATATCTGGTCCTCTTCCTGCTGGCTTACTGTGATCAATTTTGATGCATTACATCAATGGCTCTCATTCTTTCCTTCGCAACAGATTCCTTTAAATATATTTTGTGGCCACGGGCCATGGGCATGGACCCCCAAGATTTAATTCAAGATTTAAATCATAACATGTTTTCAACCTTTCATGGACCCCCTGGGACTACAGGCTGGCAATTATATGGATCCTGCAGCTACATTACAGTCCCAGTCCCATCTTTTTCCAAAGCTAAATTTTTATAAGTTAAAGATTAAAGAAAGGAAAGAGACACCTGGAAAAGTCTTAAGAGGACAAGCCATGTGAGAGGGAGTAAGCTAGGAGGAGAGAAGTAGGAAAAGAAAGGTGGGGGTTAATTTCACAAAAATGCAGGGGAACCCCCACACCCCAAAAACTTTACCCAAAGTTTCTGTGTCTCTGTGAAATAACTCCTTTGAGAATCCCATCCGCAAAGGCAAACAGCAAGCCACAGTAGCTATTTAGTAGTAAGTAGATCTCATTATAATAAAACTCCATTTACAGCCCTTTTTGTGTATTTACCTCCTCACTTGTAAAGTCGCTTCATTCATAAATAGGTAGACAGGTGGGTAGATTGGTAGATTGATAGGTAGCTGGTAGGTAGGTAGGTAGGTAGGGTGAGTGTGTGAGAGTGATGAATATAGATAGGTAGGTAAATTGGTAGGTAGCTAGCTGAGATAGTACCTATCTACCAATTTAGATGTATGGATGGATGGATGCAGTGGTGGTATTCAGCAGGTTCTGACCAGTTCTGGAGAACTGGTAGCTGAGTTTCTCCAGCCATTTCTCTGCTCGTGCCAGTGTTATGGATGGCTTTATAATGGGCAAACAGGTCATAGAACCAACTCAGTGTATACAGATAGCATCTCGTTACTGCTCCCTGCTCACTTTGCAAGTGTCTCAAAGGTTTGAGCCTTGAATGTATTTCAAAAGCATACCTAGAAGTGAATACTTGAGGAGAAACATACTTTCACTGAGTTTTATATCCCGTGATGAGGCATGCAGCAAAATTGTCACTTTTTGGAAGCTGACTTGCCTGTTTTGTGATAAAGACAAATAATAATACATCCCAGAGGTGGTATTCAGCAGGTTCTGATCAGTTCTGGAGAACCAGTAGCGGAAGTTTTGAGTAGTTCAGAGAACCGGCAAATCCCACCTCTGACTGGCCCCACCCCCCTCTACTCTCCGCCTCCTGAGTCCCAGCTGATTGGTTGGGTCTTCTTTTGTTGCCCTGCATAAGAGAACGGAGCTGGAAAGCAGGTTAGTGGGGTGGGGAAGAAATTGGGACTTTGCAGTATCCTTCCCCTGCCACGCTCATGCTGCCATGCCACACTGGGACGGATGGATGGATGGATAAATAGATGGACAGAGAGATTGATAAATAGGTAGGTAGGAGATGGGTGGATGTTAGGTAAGTAGACAGGTAGATAGGGTGAATGAGTGAGTGATAAATAAATTGGTGGCAAGAAAGAGAGTGCATCAGTTTCATAGAAGAATGGCTCCCTCCAGAAAATGGTTGGGAAATGTATTTTTTTAATGAGGATCTCAGTGTTTGACTTGTGACTTGTTGACTCAGTGTTTGACTTGTTGCAACTCTCTTCATCTCCTCCTTCAGCCTTTCCCCAGGAAATAGGTTGGGCCAGCACACAAGTCAAAAGGGAAGAGCAGTGAAGGAAACTCTTGCCTCTTGCAAGTTCAGCTCCATTGAAAAGTGCCACCCCCGCCCCCCGAGGTCTGGTTTATTTTTTTGTACAGCAGCCAATTTTTGGTTCAGGAGGTGAGGAGGACTACTATGTCCACCGAATGCCCCCGTTTCCAATCTCTCTGTGATGTTGACATTAGCGGCCCTTATGCCTGATGGAAGAAGGCATTTCCTTGCATTGGATCTGCTTATTTTGGAAACAGAGATCCTTGTGTTTGCTCCAGCCTGCCCCCCCCTCCTCATGGAGCATACAGCCCCTCTGTATATGTAGAACAGACTTACTCTGTGGAGGTTTGCATGCCAAGAAGCCATTTTAACGAGGTTCTGCCTGATGCAATGAACATCCTGTTTATTAGTAGGATCTTGGCGGCCTGTTTCTTAGGTGGAATATAAAGAAGAGATTCTGAACTTTGGACAGTTATTACTAATCTGCTGTTTTTCTTGCCTGATTTTTATACATCTGATTATAGTGAAGTGTTAACATATTCAGGATTAGGAGATGCAGTGGCTCAGTGGCTTAATAACGCTGGAGATGGTCTTTGCTCCAGTAGTTAAAGTCCGAGCACAGTGTGGCAGGGTGAGCTCCCGTCACTGGCCTCAGCTTCTTTCCACCTAGCCGTTTGAAAGCAACGCTACATGCAAGTAGTTACCAATAGGTACCACTTTGATGGGGGAATGAGCCGGCACTTCGTGCAGTTAGAATCTTGCTGGCCCTGGAACTTCTCAGGTGCCACATCAATTTGCCAGGTGGCTTTAGTAGAGGGAGAGGACCCTACATGCTGCTGCAGGAAAGCTGCTCATCTTTCACCAAGCCACGCCCACATGACCAAGCCACGCCCACAGAACTGGTAGTAAAAAAAATTGAATCCCACCACTGGCTACAATCATATGCAAAATCAATAAATTAATTAATAATAACATTCAGGATTCCATTACCACCACTGAACTGTTTCCAAGATGACCTGTGTTAGTAGGTTCTTGACCTTCACCTCATCTTCCAAAGCGGGTATATTCATTCTCTATTCTGTTTCCAAGATGTAAACTTACTAACTATGGTGTTCAAAGTGTAGCATTGTTATGGAGCTGGGGTTCGAACATTCTTCCAGATGCAGAAATCTGTCAAGGGATTTTTTAGTAGGTAACAACACTATCTCGCAAGAATTCTGCCTCAAAACAGATGAAGCAGACAGATTAATCATGGAGCTCTGCTGCACTGAGAATTGGAGCTTGGACATACTACACGCCAGCCAATCTCAAATTAGTGCATTTTGCAATAAATTAATTTGCCAAGAGAAATGAAGATGCTAAGAGTGATTCTCTGCACTGATTCTCAAGAATTGTATGATTTTCCAGTTTCCAGAGTTTGTGATGGAGCCAGTCAAGTCCCCAATAGGTCCTTGCCCATAGCTAGTCCAGAGTAATGATGCTTCTCCAAATTTAAGGTGAACTTGACAGATTTGATGCTGAAATAATTCTCTAGCATGAAAGATCCTATCACGGAAATGCCAAGCTGGTCAGTCCTATTTATTTATTTATTTGTTTGTTTGTTTGTTTGAAAACAAGTATAAGTATGAACATAACATATAAACATATAAGTATAAAGATGTATATGTAATACATAAGTACGAATAAATAGGAACAGTAGGATAGGGAGTGAGGTCCACGATAGACAGTTTAAGGTTGAAGTTTTGGGGGTTTGAGGATGTAACAAAGTCAGATAGTGAGTTCCAGGCATTGACCACTCTGTTGCTGAAGTCGTATTTTCTGCAATTGAGTTTGGAACAGTTTACTTTGAGTTTGTATCTATTGGTGGCTCGTGTGTTATTGCAGTTGAAGCTGAGGTAGTCATTGACAGGTAGGATATTGCAGCAGATAATTTTGTGCACTAAGGTTAGTTCAGACCATTGGTGGAGTTGTTCTGAGTTGTCTAGGTCCAAAATTTCAAGCCTGGTGGCATAAGGCATTGTATTGCAGGCTGAGGAGTGGAGTACTCTTCTCATGAAGTCTTATGGTCAGGACAGAGCAACTGCTGATGGAAAAGGCATTCATTCACTCACAGTAGACAAGATCCTTGGCTTCTTCATGACTCAGGAGGAAGGGGTGGTAGGGGGAACTACCAACCAGTTTGATTTGCTAAATATTGAGCAGTTAGGTATTTTCCAGGAAAAAGGCCAGGCCTCAGTTGCTCTGTGAGTTCAGGAAAATGCCATTCTAATTGACTTATAATCCAGTTAATTCATTCTCATGACAGGCCAGTGTGGTTGGATTTGAGCAGCAGTGGGGGTTGGGGAGAGGTTGGCAGGAAAACAGCTGATCCAAGTTCTAATGAGTTGCTTCCAGTTAGGTCAAAAGTATGCAACCTATAGGATTTTGCGTATCGCTTGAAGGTGTCTCCAAAGGTGCCCTTGAATTTTGACTATATATATTTTGTGGGCCACCAACACCAAGCAAGAAGTGAAGGTGGACCAGACCTGCAAATAGTATCTGTCTCTCCCCACCACCACTACCCCCAGATGCAAAGCCAGGATCATGTAGAAGTAGGATATAGATTGCATCTGTCTCCGTGGTGGGTTTCAAAAAGTTTTCCTACTGGTTTGGTGTGAGTGCACACTTTGTGCGTGCGCCCCAAACCACACTTTGCACACCTGCTGTGTTTGCAACTCACTTTCTGCTGCAAGCCCTGTGTGTAAAACAGCTGATGCATGGCAATCAGCTGTGCTGCGTGAAGCAGCTGGGGTTGAAAAGCAGGAAATAAAGATCAGTATAGAGCCAAAGCAGGTGGAAGGGCCCAGCAGCTGATTGTTGGAGCAAACCAGTTACTCGCAGATGATCGTTGTAGCTACCACTTTGGCCGAACTGGGCCAAATTGGTAGAATACCATCACTGATCTGTCTCCCCCTGATTCAAACCCAGGATCATGTAAAAATAGGATGAGGACTGCAGTATATCTCATCTCATTTTCCCATGTATCTGGAATCCCGAGTAATCTCTACTAGCAAAGCTGGTTTAGAGTAAGCAATCAATCCCAATCATTAACTGTTCTATTGGTTAGATCTAAAGGTGGGGAGCTTAATCATTTATTAGGTTATCTGTGGTGGGACCACCAGTTGAAAGGGAGAGAGCTCCATCAGGGGGAGTAAAGAGACATTCCAGCTGAGTTCATTCAGAGGAGGAAACACCTGAGATCAAACCTTCTAGGTCTGTGATGGTGAACCTATGGTATGTGTGGCACACAGAGCCATTTGTGCGGGCGCATGAGTCCCAGCCAAACTTTTCTGCACTGCACATGCGTGTGCCTCCCAGCTGATTTCCAGCCAGTTTGAGGCAGTTTTTCGGCCTCCTGAGGCTGCAGAGGCTTCCCTCGAGCCTCCCAGGAAGGCAAAAAAAAGGTCTCAAAAGGGCTGAAAATCACTTGGGAAGCACGTGCATGCGCAGTACAGGCAAGGGGGGTGTTCTGCATGCATGTGCAGGGGGTCTGGGTGCATTGCACTGTGGGTGCTGGCACATGCATTTTCGACACACCACAACAAAATGGTTTGCCCTCACTGCTCTAGGTCTACATCTGCCATTTCCCAAGGGAAGGCAGAATATCCAACAAAATTCTTGTAATATAGGTGATCATCAATAAAATATCTGTTTGGGCTCATTCACAAATGATTCTGGATATCTGTGTCTGGACTATTGGACTGGCAACAGGTTCCCCCTTTTTCTTGGCCACATGAAGTCAAACACGTATGTGTTACGTGGCCCATCTTTAAGCTGGGTTCAAATCAAATCAAACATTTATTGTCAATGCACAACATGTCTACAATGAAATTGAAAAGTTCCCACAATAGATGCAAACAGCAGAGTGTGACGGGTGTCTGCCACTGCCTTGCCTTGAAGTGAGATAGCAAGAGTCAAGCTTGGGTCTTTTTGATAGATTGATTGACTGATCGATTGAATGAACGAGGAATTTATTTCATTTAAGATGGCCAATCTAAAACACCCCATGTTTTTCAGTAGCTTCCATTTCTGGAAAAGCCGATTGGTCCTTCTTTTAGATCCTGGAAGTCTTTTAAATTGGGTTGAATCTTGCATAAAGTGTGTGTTGTAAATACATCAGCAAGACAGGGAAGGAATTTATAAGCTATTCTAGGAACAATTTTCAGTTCTGTTGAACCCAATTTTATGGTTCTTTAGCCGATCAGAAAAACTTCCTGGCTGCCAAATGTTTTGCAACGATGAATCAATTCATGTTGGCTTCTTCCTATCCTATCCAGCTGATGATATGATTGATAATTTGAAGTAAAGCAACAGTCTAGAACCTGGCTAAGTAGTCATTTTCAATAGATCAAATTATTGGCATAAGAATCCAGTAATTATGTTACTTATGCCAAGCCTCAAAAACCAAGTGCATCCCTCCATCTAAACTTTTTTGTATCCTGATTCAAATATTGCATTAACCAACTGGAATCTTGTGGAGCATAGTATAACTTTCTAAACAGCTAAACCATGGTTTGGATTCTGAACATCACTTTTCTCATAAACTATTCCCAAAAAACCAGAGTCTACCTTGGTCAAAAGACATTCTGCTTTGCTTCTCCGTTGTTGTTCAGCCAATCCTTTTAGGTCATATGTGCACCGAGACTTCTTTAACAAGATTTATTGAAAAGAAAGGGACAAAGTTGCAAGAATGTCAGCAGCCGCGCTATTCCCAATTTATTCCCCAATGCATCAGAGTTGTGTTTGACCTTGGAGGGGTGGGGGAGTGGCCATGGTGGCCAGCTCGATGTCACTCATGTCGAGGGCACCTGTGGTGGTTAAGTGCTAAGGCAGGACTTCCCTGAGACCCTCCCTCACTCATTATAATCTCTTTCCTTCCTACCTACTTAACTCTTCTTTTCCTTCCCTCATTCTCCTTTCTTCTTCCTTCCCTCATTCCTTCCTTTTCCTTCCTTGCTCTCTTCCCTTCTTTTTCTTTGTCTTTCCTCTTTCCCTTTCTTGCATGCTCAAATGCAAAAGGGGGAACATTTCTGCTTTTGCTTTGTTTTTAGTTTGTTTTGCTAGCCCTCTGCCAGCGAAAATGGAGCCTGAGTGGGGCATGGCCCTTTCGAGCTCCATTTTCTCCAGCAGAGGTACTGCAGGCCGGGCCTTTGCTGTTTCCAGAGCGGCTCTACTGGCCAGATCTAAGCACCCTGTGGGCCAAATCTACGGGCCTTGAGTTTGACACCCCTGCATTAGGGCACTTTCT
This sequence comes from Laticauda laticaudata, assembly GCA_004320025.1. NCBI lineage: Eukaryota > Metazoa > Chordata > Lepidosauria > Squamata > Elapidae > Laticauda > Laticauda laticaudata. Next base: position 68,102 of record BHFT01055081.1, on the reverse strand, counting down.
GTGTTTCCATCTAAGATACTTTTTTCCAACTGACAAGGAAACATTTCTTTCCTTTGATAATAGCAATAGCACTTAGACTTACATACCACTTTATAGTGTTTTATGGCCCTCTCTAAGCGGTTACAGAGTTGACCCTTTGTCCCCAACAATCTGGGTCCTCATTTTACCCACCTCAGAAGGATGGAAGGCTGAGTCAACCTTGAGCCTGGTGGGATTTGAATTGCCAAATTATAGGCAGCTGGCTGATGAAGTAGCTTGTATTCTAACCAATGTGCCACAGAGGCTCATGTAATGGAGCAACTTGCAGGTGACTGCTCACAGAAGTATCTCCTGAACTTTTTATCAGCATGTCAGGTGACCATTACAATTGCTGGGATAACTTACTGATAAAAAGAAACCCTGCCAGCTGGAGGGAAGGTTTTGACAATATTCCATATTGTGAGTGCTGTTACCCATGTCCAGAATGTGCTACCGAGTCAGTTGCTCACATTTTTACTCTGCTGCCTCTTTATGATTCTTGGCTTGCAGTCTTCATATATCCATTTCTTAGTCGCTGTGTTGTTTGGCCAGAACCTAGAAATTGTTCACATTATACATTCAGACCTTTTATTGAAGATTTCCAGGAGCACTGCCAAGTTCTGCTCCATCATTATGGCTAAATATTACAAGGTTTGAGGTTTAGGTTTTACTTCAGAGGTTTGTATGGCAAACTCAACTGTGCTGGAACATTTGCTTCAATTTCCTTTGTTTTATTATGTCTCGTATGGTGCTTTACATTGCTTGCATTTGTTTTACTGATGATTTCTTCACGTTTTTTGGTCTTACAAATCAGTAAAGACTATACATCAATAAAGGAAGGAAGGGATTGCCTGCTACAAAGTGGACAGGAAAACTGAATTTGAATTAAATTTGAATTTGAATCCTGGCCTTTAAATCAAGAATTCTAGTTAGCTATCTGATAGCTTATCTAAAATTCAGAGGTTACTGAAGTGGGAAAGGAGGTTTAAAACATACTACAAAGCATCTCTACTTAATCACCTGCCTTTTTTTTTTTTTTTTTTTNTTTTTTTTTTTTTTTTGTATTTCTTTCTAGGAGACCTGGTATTGGTATGGAGACACTGATGCAGACAACGTGGTCATGAGTGGGATGAAATGCTCTGGGACAGAAATGGCTTTGTCTCACTGTCCTCATGATGCCAAGGTCTCTTGTCCCAAGGGAGGCGGACGCTATGCAGCTGGTGTTTCCTGCACAGAAAGTAAGCTGGTCAAATCTAGACCACAGAAGCAAGCAAAACAAATTGGTTTTGAAACCAATCAATAATGTTTGATTAATCAACTAATGAATCTTCAATTAATTGCTCAATAATGAACAATCAATTGAATAGCTTGCCTTTTGGCATTGTGGGTTGTCCATCACAGGAGTTTTTCAAAATTAGACTGGGCATCGATTTGACCAGGGTGATTTAAGGCTCTGTGTCCATGTGGTTTATTTAATGGAAAAGATCTACCGTTGCCTTCTTTAGAGATTCAGTTTTCCAGATGAGATCACACCTTTGGGAGTTCTTGAGACCTCCCATTCAAGTTCTAACAAGATCTAACCTCTCAAGCTTTCTCTGATCAGCCAAAGAGAGCTGAGTGCTGCAATTTGCTCAGGCAAAAGTTTTTTTTACCCACCTGGGGAGGATGGAAGGCTGAGTCAACCTTGAGCTTGGTGAGATTCGGACTGTCAAACTGCAGTCAGCCAGCAGTCAGCAGAAGTAGCCTGTAGTACTACACTCTTACCACTGCGCCACCATGGCTCAATCCAGATGGATTTCTTGACAATATAGTAGAACCTCTGCTCACAACTATCATTGATTCCAGGACTTTGCTTTCAACCAGATTTGGTCATGACCGGAAGCAAGATTGACTGCACATGCATGTAGGAGGGAAAAATGGTGCAGAAGGGGAAATCGCCACGTCAGGGAAAATTGCTGATGGTTTGATCGCCACTAGAGGATTTGTTTGCAACCAGAGTGAAACATTTAGCAGATTTTTATGGCTGGCACCTGATTTGGTCGCAATCAGAAGCATTCGTGACCCGAGGTTCTACTGTAGTATAAAAACACTTTGCTGGTGTCTTTCTCAGATAATAATGTGTCTATATCACATGTCTCTGCCATAGCACTAAACGTCAACTTCCATAAATGGAAGCAACTCTGATAGGAGTCCTAACCCTAACTTAGGATGCATACCAGTCTTAAAAAGCATCTTGGGAAACCTTCTATTTTTCAAGGCAGCCTACAAATCCTTCAGCAGAAATAATCTATATATATAAAAGCGAAATACCACTCGCACATTGCAAAATCTCCAGAATCGTAGAGCCTACAAACTTGAAATTTGGCACATATGTTCCTCTTGGCTTCTAGGTGTTCACTAAGAAAGGAATTTTCAAAATGACCATCAGAGCATTAGTATTTCCTATATTATTATTATTATTATTATTATTATTATTATTATTATTATTATTATTATTATTGTTGTTGTTGTTGTTGTTGTTGTTGTTGTTGTTGTTGTTGTTATTGTTGTTGTTGTTGTTGTTGTTGTTTTGTTGTTGTTGTTGTTGTTATTAGGCTAAGGAGTTCTACTTCCCCTCCCCACCTGAAAAGAAATCTGTTCCAAATGCAAAACACAAGCAGAAGAAAGGAATTTCAGTTTCAGTTTTAGTTTCACAGCAGCAAGCAGATTTAGTACAGAACAGTTGAGCTAAGTCACGTCCAGGTTCCTTGCTGTTTCCTTGCTCACACAGCAAATACTGTTTCAGTTTCCATGTTTCAGTTTCCCAAAAGTGCTCAACTCTCTCACACACTGACAGACGAATACAGATGGATGCAGCTAGGCAGAGGCGCAATTTTCCCCCCTTATTTTCCTCCCCAAAATCTGAGCGTGACCACAGAGTTTCGTAGCAAAGCACAGGTACTGAGCTAGTCAGAGGATAAAAGCAAAGTCCTACCTTTCCATTCATGTCTGCAGCTGCGGCTGATCTCGTCCTCAACGCCAAAGAAGTAGAACAGACATCCTACCTGGAGGATCGGCCCATGCATGTGCTGCAGTGCGCCATGGAAGAGAATTGCCTGGCCTCCTCCGCGGTCAATACCTCGGTGTCCAGCGGTTACAGGAGACTCTTCCGCTTCTCCTCCGAGATCCATAACAATGGGCAGGCTGACTTCCGTCCCAAAACGGGCCGCCATGCTTGGATCTGGCACGAATGCCACAGGCAAGTCTTACTTTCTATCTCCATTTTTGTAGACTAGGAAGGAGGGGGAAAAAGGGAAAACCACTGAACGTTGACACAACTCACACAGGGTCACTTGCAAGAAAAAAGCCTGAGTTCAAATACTGGTGGCCTTGGCCATTGGTTCAGAGTCAAACTCAACAAGCTCACAAGCACATTCCTGACCTGCTCAGGGTTTTCAGTTCAATGTACAGAATGTGAAGGTTGTGTGTGTGTGTTTATTTTCATAGTCATAATACACATTGAAGATGGTATTTAATTTCATTGTACGAGGTGCAGTGACAGCAAAGTAAAGGTAAAGTAAAGTAAAAAGTAAAGCATAGTAAAAAATAAAGTAAAGTGTAAAGTAAAGTAAAAAGTAAAGTAAAAAGTAAAGTGAAATAAAAAGTAAAGTGAAGTAAAAAGTAAAGTAAATAAAAAGTAAAGTAAAGAGTAAAGTAAAAAGTAAAGTGAAGTAAAAAGTAAAGTAAAGTAATTCGCTGTGGTTTAAACATGGCTGTCTGGGGAGTTCTGGGAGTTAAGTCCACAAGTCTCAAAAGTTGCCAAGTTTGGAGAGCCCTGGTTTAAAAACACCACAGCTGGGTTTCATCATTCCCCAAGAAAATTGTGTTATGACAGCACAGGGAAGAAACCCAGCTAGTTCTGTATGAATCTATGAGGCCCTTTTGGGTGACTCCAGATTTGGGGTCCATCTCATTCCGTTGATTCCCAATTGGCAGATCTTTTCCAAAAACCACTGAATATACTGTATTTTGAATCACTGAGCCCGAAGCCTAAGAGCATCTCAGGCAGGCAAATAGCACCAGTTGATCAAACTTCTCAAACCAACAAGCATGTCTGGTCCACACTCTTGATGTGGCCTCTTTCTTTTTAACCTCACCGTGTCCTTTCCTATCATTTCCTTTCTGGGCTCTCTGAAAAGTTCAAATTAAGTGAAGCAGCTAGACAACTCATCATCAGTTGGTTTAAAACCAGTTTGTTTATAGACAGGGATACCTGCTCAATTCCTCTACAATATTTCTGGTCCATAAACAGCATAAGATAAACACATTTCTGAGCAGCCAGACATATTTGGGGAACTTGTTTGCATTTATGTTTGACTTTTTTCATGCTGGAAATCGCTCAAGCATCCAACTTCAAAGGAAAGAGTTTGGATGTTCGAACAGCTCTCTGTATTTTCCATTTGCAGGCTGTGGAATTCTATTCATGATCCAGAATTGGGTGGGTAGCAGGGTTCCAACGAAAGGCAGGTAATAAAGAAACCCAAGAATGCATGGCAAAAGAAAATTATTATAGCAACTCTAACTCAGTTTTCAAAAAAAAAATGCTTTCCCCACATGCAAGTAGAATAAACAGATTGATGTATCATCTCCTTGATACTGAATGCCAGGTGTTTAATGTGGTTTATTTTCTCAGGTGCAAATCAGCTAACTAACTCTACCTTGCAGTTCCTTCGTTTCCCACAACTTATACCAGGATGTGCTTATTTTTAGATTCTACACTTGGTCTTTGCACAAGCAAACGTGCCAATCTGTGGGCATTCATCATGGGTGTTGCACAAATTAAAAACTAAAAACTCTTGCAAGATGCCAGAATCTCTTTCAACTTTTCACAAGAAAAGCTTATTACAACGTACCTGATACTTATAATCCCACCCTTGTAAGCATAAATTCTGGGTCAGATATTCATACAATATATCTCAAAGGTGTTTTTTCAAATGGCAACTGCACTTTCTTTTTCCTTGAAGATGTTTCTTTTCTCATCCAAGAAGCTTCTTCAGTTCTGACTGCATGGTGGAGAATGGAAGGATTTATATTCCTTGTAGTCATCTGATCATTTGCATTCTTTCTGAGAGTTGCTAAGGCCACTTGGAGGTTTATCTGTGCCCTCAGGGTCAAGGAGAAAAGAAAGTCCAGTTGCCTTTTGAGAAAGCATCCCTGGGACAACCAATCCTGGATGACTGACAATCTCCACAGATATTCATACAATACTTTTGTATTGGGGAAGAAAGCATAGCTCAGTTCCAGAGTCTCACCTTCAGTTGACGTTCTGTTTCCAACTTTCAAGTATCGGATGAGGATAATTTTTTTTCTCCCAAGAAGGTTTCTGGAACATAGTTGTAAGTCAGAGAGGAGGTAGTATCCTGGTTGCACAAAGGACAATAAGAGAGAGCTTTCTAAATCTGTGAAAGAAATGCAGGTTTGTGCAAATTGGCAGAACTGTAATATTCAAAGATTGGGCCCCAAAGCACCATCGTCCTTCTAAATACCATCTGTAGGCTTCTCCCCACCCCAACCAAGGACAAACTATTTTGATAAACAAAAATCAAAAGACTTCCATCTTGCAAGTTTGCCGAATCTTGTAAAATGTCCGGATTCTTTCATAACACCTCATGAGGTTTCAGGAAAGAAAATCTTGTCAAATTTCAGTCTGGCATGTTCTGCCGAAATAAAATTTTTATATCTATATATCTGTAGATAGATAGATAGATAGATAGATAGATAGATAGATAGATAGATAGATAGATAGATAGATAGATAGATAGGTATGAGTAGATGTAGATAGCATATCGATAGATAGATAGACATGACAGGACGAGACAGACAGACAGACAGACAGACAGACAGACAGACAGACAGACAGACAGAGGACAGACAGACAGACGACAGAGACAGAACAGACAGACAGACAGATGAGTATAGATATATAGATTTTGTTTTTTTGTTTTTTTTTAAAGCTCTCGCGGGGTACTTACATTTGTGCTGTTTAGCTTCCTTCGGGTATTATCCCACGTCATTGTGTTCTGTTAAAGTTGTAGCAAACGCTTTCAGCAGAATCTCATCTGCCATCCTCAGGCTTCTTGTAGTTGACTTAGTTCCTCAGTTTCAAATTTTGAGGCTGGTCCAATTCTGATTGGCTAGGAGCCTGGGTCTGTGTTCATTGGACTTGGAGTTTGATTGATTGGTGTTGTCTGGTTCTTCTGTCTGTTTTGTGGCTTTGATTGGCTGGCAACCCTCTGTTATTGTGGTTGGTTAGGCTTTCAATGCAGCGTTGGCTTTGTGTGAAAGGACGGCTGCTATTCGGATCAGCAAGCTGGGTTTCACCTGGGTGCCTGTGGGGGCGGTTGGTTTGAGTTGGACGGCATCAAGAGGTCTGTTTCAGATCTAATCTTGGATGCGCCCAGGATTTGCCTCGGCTTTGTGAGTGGTGGAAATCTTTTCTACTTTGAGAGTGCAGGCTTCCCAATATGTAATGGAATGACGTCGGGACAAGCGTTCAGCCGCGGTCATTCATGTGTGTGTGTGTCGTGTGTGGGGGTGTTGAATGGGTGTGTGTTGGGATGGTATGTGTGGACTACGCCGTTACTCTCGTGTCTTCTGGACATATCTCTTTCATTGTCTTTTTTCAATCTTCTATTGGCTTCTCTGCATATAGATATGCTGTGGCTGGGTTTTCTATAGTGGCCTAGGGTTTTAGTGCCCTTGAAGTTGATGTTGTGACCTGTGGCTTTCATGTGTTGGACTAGTGAGGAGGTGTGTTCCAGCTTTTTTACTGCATGTTTTGTGTTCATCAGCGGGGTACTTATTCTTCTTATGGTCTGTTCAATATGTGTGGCCGCGGCATGATGTGCAGGAATTTCGTATATGCCGTGTTTCCAGGTCAATTTTGTCTATTGGGGTTCCTCAGGATGGCTGCCTCTATATTTTTTTGTGCTGTTTTGAAGGCAGTTTGATGTGATGCCTGTGTTAGTATCTTACTGATTTTGCTCTTGTCTGAGTACCTCTTATGTTGGGCAGGACAACTGTTCCATAGGTCTGTTGGTCTTCTAGGTCTCTTTTATGTTCTTGTGTTTTGTTGGATCAAGCTGGTGATTTTGTTTTTGTGGAAGCCGTTGCTGTCAATACTTCAGTCAGGTGATGTGATCAGTTGTCGTTTATATGTGTCCTGCCTAGGCGTTTGAGGTTCTGTAATTAGTGTCGCCACGGAATTTCTGAATCTGTGTGCGTGGATGGTGTGGAGTTGGGCGTTGAGGGTGGTAGGGTTGGTGTGGTTTTCTTCTGGTATTCACCGTGTGTCCCAGTGTGTGCCCATCTGTTCTTTTGTAATTAGTACATCTAGGAATGGTATTGTGTTTGTTTATTTCCGTTTCCATGGTGAACTTGATTGGGGCTGTTGTGTTTGGTGTGTTAGGAAATTGTTTTAGGTTTTCTTTTCCATGGGGCCAAATCACAAATGTGTCAATCGTGATGTATCTTAGCCATAGTTTGGGTTTGTAGGTGGCATTAGCCAGGGCTCTGGATTTCGAATTCTTCCATGAACAGGTTTGCAATGACGGGTGACAGTGGTCGCATCCATAGGGGCTCCTTCAATTTGCTTGTATCTTTGTCCTTTGTATATGAAATATGTGTTGGTTAGGCAGTTAGATATATAGATATAGATATAGATATATTGTTTGCTTAGTTGGTGTCTGACTGATTTATTTAAAGAATGCGGTAATTCCAATCAATCTAAGGAAGATGATTCAGCCTCCATTATTTTAGCACAAATCGGTAGACAATATTGATTTCTTTAGTTCACTGATTCTGTGCCATCCCATAATGAAATGGAGCATAACATTACAGATTTGGCCTTTGACCCCTTGTCATAATATACAATATTCATAGCAGAAATGGAATACAAATATATAAATATATTTATATACAGAGAATATACATATATATATACAGAGAACAGATTTCATTGTAATGCTTACCACGCACAGAGGACATATAAACTGCAGCGATGCCCCAAAAACTTTGGAAAACAAAAATAAACACAAAAGAGTACAAAACAGGTTGCAGTGAACATCTCTACAAAGAGATGAGGTCCCTTTGTAACCATTTGCTAAAATCTATGTTGATGAAAAGAAGGCCAGGCAGGATAAATAGGAGCAGATGGCTCTTCAAGTCATCAATCCTCAAGCTATTTAAACTTTTAAAGCTTAAGTAAAACTTTGAATTAGGCCTCCCACTAAGTGTGTACTGTACCTGTGGCGGGATTATCTCCCTGGAGGTGAGTTCATTGTTTAGTTTGATCAAAGGTCTCGTGGAGCACTGCTGGATTAAATTTGTCCCAAATTACGAACTGAGCTTTAAGAAAAGCACAATTCATTTCTGAGCAGGACGATCGCAACTTTAAGGGAAAGGTTCTCCTCGGACATACCGGCTAATCATTTCCAGCTCTGGGTGGCACCAGTGCTCATCTCTGTTACAAAGCCGAAGAACCAGCGCTGCCCGAAGACATCTCTGTGGTCATGTGGCTGGCATGACTAAACACCGAAGGCGCACAGAGCACTGTTACCTTCTCACCAAAGAGGCCCCTATTTTTCGACTTGCATTTTTAACATGCTTTCGAACTGCTAGAGTAACAGAAGCTGGGACAAGTAGCGGGAGCTCACTCCGTTACGCATCACTAGGGATTCGAACCGCCAAACTGCCTACCTTTCTGATCGACAACCTCAGTATTTAGGCCTTTCTTCTAGAATCTAGACTAATATCACCAAGCTGGAATTCATCCAGGAAATAGTCACATGTGGGAGATATTTTCATCTGAGTGAAAAGCATTTATGCTTAACCAGTAGTAAATTTGGCTGAGTCGTAGCTACGACTTCCAGGTAGGTTAATATACTATTTTAGTGAAAAAAGAAATTCCCTGTATACCTGTGTGGTAGGAAAGATACCACAATCACAATAAACTGCCATTCTGGTGTTTCTCAAACAAACAACAATCGGATACGCTTTGATTATGTAAAGATAATGCCTAAATTCAACAGCCTTAACCATGACTTCCTAACTAAACCACAGAGAGCTAAGTTTATTGATAGAAGAGAATGGTTGTAGCTCAGGGTTGGGGTCTTTGGTACTCTCTGAGCTTGGTGGGTTTTTTGCAGACATTTCATTACCCAATCAGGTAACATAATTAGTGCTGAGTTTATACAAGATGTCAAACAGTCATTGACAATCATCAGAAATTTGCTTTCTTTCTGGCTTTCCACAGGCATTACCACAGCATGGAAGTCTTTGCCCACTATGACCTGCTGGATAGCAACTGGACACAAGTTGCTGAAGGCCACAAAGCCAGCTTTTGCCTGGAGGACAGTGACTGCATAGACGGTACATGTGTTCCTAAGGTTATTTCAGTGATTAGCAGTCCTTAATCCCCAGCTGTTTTCCAACTTAACTTAACACGAGCACAGAAAATATGTCGAAGGTTGAGTCTCCGTGGAGAGATTGTGACTGTTTTGATACCATTATGAGCTGCGGTGATGCCATGGTTAAGAGTGCAGTACTGCAGCAACTTCTGCTGGCTGCCAGCTGCCTGAAATTTGGCAGTTCGAATCTCACCAGGCTCAAGGTTGACCCATCCTTCCATCCTTTTGAGGTGGGTAAAATGAGGACCCAGATTGATGAGGGCAATAGGCTGACTCTAAACTGCTTAGAGAGGGCTGTAAAGGACTGTAAAGCGGTATATAAGTCTAAATGCTATTGCTATTGCTATTCACACTAGTTTTAGGAAACTCTGAATAGGACTTTGCAATACGGATTTTGCAATACGGATTTTGCAATAGGGATTGCCTTTCCTCCTTGGAAGGAAGGAAGGAAGGAAGGAAGGAAGGAAGGAAGGAAGGAAGGAAGGAAGGAAGGAAGGATTCCTCCCTCCCTTTCTCCTTCCCAGTGATTAGAATGCAGCATTGTAGGCTAATTCTGCCCACAGCCAGGGGTTCGATTGTGACTGACTCAAGGTTGACTCAGCCTTCCATTCTTCCAAGGTGGGTAAAATGAGGACCCAGATTGATGAGGGCAATAGGCTGATTCTAAACTGCTTAGAGAGGGCTGTAAAGCACTGTAAAGCGGTATATAAATCTAAGTGCTATGGCTATTGCTATTAAAATCAAATGGAGAACCAATCTTCAGCATTCATTGTTATTCAGAATTCAGGTTGAAAAATGCTTTGAGGGTCCAGGACATTCCTGGGAATAATTCTTCAAAGATGATACTTTCCCCTTCAGAATGAAGAAAATACTAGTTCTAGGGTCTCATTCCTGTGGATATAGGAAACTGCTTTAGGTTAAAATCAGAATGGAAGGCTAGTCTGATTTAATATATCTCTACTGAAATGGGGAACATTTAAGGTTTGGCCCCACAAGACTTTACTTCCTTCTGCCAAAGACTGTACCCAACATCTCCCCCTAAGTCAACTGCCATTATATAATCTCTTTCTGGAGATACTATTGAATGGGATGTTTAATTATATGCCGTGTCTATGGAGATTCTCGATCATTTGGGTCATGGTTGTTTCAAAGCTGCTTTTCCCAAAAAGCAACTGGACTTTCTTGTTTCACTCCCCCCCCCTTTGAAAGTGTACTTTTCTCATCCAAGAAGCTTCTTCAATTCTTTCTTCAAAAACCAAGAAAGATCCCCTTAAGAGGTGTGTATATAAATGGCAGCCATTAGAGGGCATGGTTCTCCTTCCTTGTGATCAGGATTCAGTCCAGAAGTTTTCCATGTGTTAGGAAGAAGAAAGCTTGCTTGTAAAGGTATTTTGCCTACCACATGTAGATTATCTGTACATACCTGTTGTATAATAAATCGCAATGTCTAAATCTGTGTGTGCTGTGTGTTGCTCCTAGATTTTCTCATAAAGGTAGTCATGCTGCCAAATGCTCTGACAACTTCCTGTAACTTTTTAAAATGGGGGTCATTGGTCCATGCACAGAAGTGGCTTTCCAGCTGCATAGCCTATGTTCCTGTGGTGAGATTCTACAAGTTTCCGTACTGGTTCACTGATTGTGCATTTTGCACGTGTATGTGTGCACCTAACGCATGCGCACATGCAGCTTTCCAAACACCAGCTGAGGCTCTGCCACACCAATCAGTGAGAGGCTAAAGAACAGAAAAGCACAGGGGCAGGTGGGAGGGACGATCCTGTGCTTTTCTCTTCTTTCTCGCTGAACCGGTAGCAATTTTTGCTACCAGAACCAGACCAAACCAGTAGCATTTCACCACTGCCACTTCTCTTACTGCTGTTTAGTTGAAACACAATCATGCCTTCCAATGCCGTAATCAGGGTCTTCTTGTAAAACATTAATACTATCTTTGTATTGACTTCCTTCTTAGGTGTGCAGAAGCAGTACGAATGTGCAAATTTTGGGGAGCAAGGGATCTCTGTCGGATGCTATGATGTGTATCGGCATGATATTGATTGCCAGTGGATTGATGTTACCGATCTGAAACAAGGAGACTATATCTTTCGGGTAAGCCGTGTTTCCGCCAGTGAATGGTAACTATAGGCCTTGTTTGCAGAATATTAGCAACCCATCCTGTCTCTTCGCCAGCCAGTTAACTACAGGTAATCCTCAACTTACAACAGTTCATTTCGACACTGTCCAAAGTTGCAACGGCCACTGAAAAAAGTGACGTATGGCCATTTTTTCACAGTTTACAACCTTTGCAGTACTGCCATGATCACACGATCAAAATTCAGACGCTTGGCAACTGGTCCATATTTATGATGGTTGTAGCATTCCGGGGCCATGAGATCCTCTTTTGCGACTTTCTGACAAAGTCAATGAAGAAGCCAGATTCAGAGCTGTGGTGGTGCAGTGGTTAGAGTGCAGTACTGCAGCTCCTTCTTCTGACTTTTGGCTGCCTGCAGTTTGGCAGTTCAAGTCTCACCAGGCTCAAGGTTGACTCAGCCTTCTGTCCTTCCGAGGTCGGTAAAATGAGCGCCGATTGTTGGCAGCAAGAGGCTGACTCTATAAACCACTTAGAGAGGGCTGCACAGCACTGTGAAGTGGTATATAAGTGCTATTGCTATAGTCCTTTCTTCCTTCCTCCCTCCCTCCCTTCCTTCCATGGTGCACAGGACTTAGAATACAATATTTCAGGCTGACTCTGCTAACAGGCAGGAGTTCGATCCTCACTGGCTCAAGGTTGACTCAGCCTTCCCTCCTTCCAAGGTCAGTAAAATGAGGACCCAGACTGTTGGGGGCAATAGACTGTCTAAACTGGTTAGAGAGGGCTGTAAAGCATTGTGAAGTAGTGTATAAGTCTAACTGCTATTGCTATTGACTTAACAGGTGGGTTACTAATTAATCAACTGCAGTGATTCATTTAACAACTATAGCAAGAAAAGTTGTAAAATGGGGCAAAACTCACTTAACAAGTAGCTCCAGTAAATGCAGTGGCTGCATCAGTTTGTGCTAGAAAATTGTCTGCTAGCGATGGGTAATCGAAGCCTCCCCTTTTTACATATGAGGTGTAAAAAGAGATGGGGCTTCCCTTGCACGATCAAACAAAATTTTCTTCCACGCAATGAGGATTATATCTTCAATTAGATCACACTAAAATTCCTGTTATCTTTTCCCAGATCATTGTTAATCCAAACTTTGAAGTGGCAGAGTCTGATTATTCCAACAATGTTATGCTATGTAACGTCAGGTATGGATTACGACGTGTATGGGTGTTCAACTGCCATATAGGTAAGTTGGGCTTTTACTTTTCTTTTTTCTTTATTTTAAACAACTACGGTACTTGAAGGGATAAGCTTTGTATCAATAAAATATTTCTCAGCTCTTCAAGATCAGGAAACAAGCTGTAGTAACATTATCAGAACTCTACAGTTGCAGGATCTTGAAAGCCTGACAAACTTTCTCCTCCCTCTCTGTGTCTCTGTCTTTCTCTCTCAGTGAGTGTGTGTATTTCTGTGTATCTGTGTGTGTGTGTGTCTTTCTCTGTCTCTGTCTGTCTCTGTGTGTGTTTCTCTCTCTGTCTTTCTCTCTCTCTCTCTCTTGTTCTGAAGAGAATCACGACAGAGCAGTCTTGAATTTCTTTCTCACCCTACCTCTCTCAAGAGGTAGGCTGGTGTTTATAAAGTTGGCTGGTGATAGACTGGTGTTTATAAAGTTGCCCTCACATTCCTTCTTTCAAGCCATCTCTGTAGTTCTCTACAATAATTGATCGCTTGTATCAAAACAGTGTAAGAAAAATATTCTTTACTTAAGAAATTCTGTCCCCAGTGATGGTTGTAGGTTGAGGAATACCTGCAGTTTTTCACCTTTTGCACATAGCTATCTGAGTTGACTGCACTACTTGACTCTTCTCTCTCTTTTTCTCCTTTTCACAGCCAACTCTTACTATGAACCAGACCAGAAAGAATCTTTCAGTGGACTTTGGAACAATCAGGTGTTTTAACTTTAGAGTCCCTGTGTTTTAAAGAAAAAAAGAAAAAAAAAAGGAAGGGCTTTCCCCATGACTTCCCTAACCACTGCTCAGAAAACTGAAGTTATCAACCAACCAACCATGAATGTTTCACGTTAGCTCTGTAAGTTATTTTTCAAGGGTGTTACTCCAAACCTACTTTGCAATGTTTAGCAGAAGGAGACCGCAATGGCAGGCTCAAATTTCACACCATTCCAAAAGAAGGAAAGTTTTGCACTAGCTGTATGACTTTGCTTCCCTCCAAGTACTTCAATCCTTGCAAACTCTCACACTCTTGGTCCACTGCAGCATCTAAAGGGGCACCTGATTGACAGCTCTGCCAGGAGGTTTGATGCTCAGCGTTATCTTTTTTGAGGACTTCTCTTACAGCCTTGGTAGTTTGTCTCGCAGACATTTGAAAATCTGACTCTGTGCCACTGGTGGAAGGTTGCCTTTCTTCATCTTAGCCTGCTCACATCTCCAAGAACACGGGTGATACCAGGGGTGGGATCCTACCAGCATAACAACCAGTTCGGTGAGTGCGCGTGCACAGGACTTGTAAATCAACTTCTCCTGCAAGCAATAATCTTCTCCTGTGCCGCACAAAGCAACTAAGGTTCCTTTAGCAGGGAATAAAGGACAGCCTGGAGCCCTGGTGGGCAGGTGGGCTCAACCGAAGCAAAGATCTTCAGAGCGAACTGGTTTGGTGTCAGGTGCTCTTCAGAGCTACCGGTTCTATAGAACCATGCCAAACCGGTAGAATCCCACCCCTGGGTGACACTTGGTTTTGGGAGGGGGGAAAAGGTGAAACTGTCAGTAGGGCAAGGAAAATAGGGGCATCCTAACTTCCATCTTGGTTTTAAAAAACCACTAGAATGCGGATTTGTTTTTGAAACATAATAAGCCCAGGGTGTCAAACTCAGATCTGGACCATGGGTTCCTTAGATCTGGCCCAGGGAACACCCTGGAAACAGTGAAGGACTGGCCTGCAATGCCTCTGCCAGCAAAAATGGAGGGAAGGAGGGCCGTGTGCTCAATTTTCGTTGGCAGAGCACTTGGGCCCCCACAGGCACCTGTGATGACCCGGGGCACAAAGGCAACACAATCACATAAATAAGAAGAGTCCTGTGAATACCTCCAACTTTGCCCCCAATGTCCCGGTTACCTTCGGCTGGAGAAAAAAACTCTCCCAAGAACAGTCTTTAAGTGGAGGAAATTCAGTCCAAAAATAAAGTACATACAAACTGTAAATAAAAATCCACACAAACTATGCTGCAGCAATTAACTTGACAGGGCAGGATAAGAAATTGTAGACTTGGAAGGCCAACAAAACACACACAGTTGGGAAGATGCCAGGAACCCAGATAAGCCTCGACAATAATAGATAACTGACAATTTGCTTCCAACAAGTTGCTGTGTGTAGCTTCCCTTTTTAAACACTGCATTCCCAGCTGCAGCTAATGAAGGGAATCAGGGCCCTTTCCTCCCACGTAAGCCATGCAACTCATGTTGCTCCCTTCTCTGTTTCTCCCTGCATGCCCTAGGATGAAGAGGGGCTGAGCCTGGGTCTTCCTCTGAATTCCCTCTCCCTTGCTCTACTTCTTCCCTGCTCTGCCAGCTGGACTGTGCCCTCCCCCAGTTTCTTCCACAGCCAACAGAACCACACTCCTACTCCGTCAACTGCTTGGCCTCTCCCTCAGAATCAGATTCCTACAGGGGCATGACAGCACCCATGACACTAGTGATGTCAAGCTGGCCATGCCCCCCTGCCCACACCTCCCTGCCCCCCGAAGTCAAATACAACCCTGATGTGGCCTCCATGAGATCAAGTTTGACACCTGCCCTGCCTTATCATGTCTTTTCCATCCAAGCTACTCCACTCTAGCCATCTATTTCCTTCCCGTTAATATTAAGAAATACATCAAGTACACCAAGCTTTTCTCATGATAGACCACTTTCCTATTCATTACAGCAAACTATTCTACGATATCTTGTAAGAATTTTTTTTTTAAATGAATTTCTTAGGACACATTTTTACACAGGAGTGCTTGAAGGGGGTTTCAAAAATCAAGATGGCAGCTCCCAACCACAGGATTGTAGCCATCTTGACTTTTTTCGATGATAACCCTTGCGTTAGTAAATGTATGATGGTGCTAAGCACATTTGCCTCTGTTTGTTTGAGGCCATGCATTGCTGCCGAAAACCATTCCTACTTGAATTTTTTTTTGTTTCTTGATTTTAAAGGAAAGGCCTTTTACCCAGGGAGACAGTTTGTATACAGTACTTCCAAAGGACATTTAAAATGCAACAACACAAGTTTCCAATTTTCTTACTTTTACGATCTTGTGCAAAAGAGGGAACCGCAAAATCGAGCTATATTTGCTGCAGTGCATCAGAGTTCCATCTCCAGTGTTTTGTTTCTAAAATAATAATCATCATCATAATCAGACATGCTTTTGGAGGTTCAAAAAGGCGAATGTGAACTTTTATCTATTGTTTCTTTTACGCATCAGTGACTAAGGGTAGATTGTCTCCGACCATGGACGTTACTAGCTATTGCTATATCAAGACTTTAAATCCACCGTATTTGGGGACTATAAAAAAGAAGGAATTCAATGTATCCCAAATGTAAAGACAAAACATAAAATGATTTAAACTAGCCTTCCCTTGAAAACTCATTCTTTGGCTGCTTTACGGGGAAAAAAATACATAAATCTGTAACCGGAAAGGTGAATCATGTTATGAAAGAGTGTCTCGTCCAGTACTCTGGAGATTTATGCCAACCAAGTTCACACAACTCTTCTTGATCAGGGACACTGTGAATTTATATATATATATATATACATGTATGTATGTATGTATGTATGTATGTATGTATGTATGTATGTATATATATATGTAAAACAAATATGTATATATATATACACATACATCAATTCCCTTTTTCTTGCTCCCTCTGCTGATTCTTGCTTGTCAAATGAGAAATTAGTCCGGACACATTGGTTGGGAGGATAAGCTAAGAGGATTTTAAAATGGTATTTTGCACAGGTATAAATGTTGTATGAATAAACTGAGATTATGCTGACCGTCTGTAGACTTTGTTTTAAAAGGTTGCACTAACAAACTTTCAGAGCTAGTTCTCTGCACAATGGCTATCTCAACCACACAATGTGCATGACAAAGCTAATCGCCCATTCACAAAACCATGTTTAAACTGTCCTTCCTTCTTTCCTTTCCTCCCTCTCTTCCTTCCTCCTCCCTCCATTCCTTTCTCCCTTCCTCTGCCTTCCACCCTTTCCTTCCTTCCTTCCTTCCTTCTTTCACCCTCCCTTTTCTTCCTTCTGGCCCATGAGACTGCCCTGAAAACAGCAAAAGACTGGACCACAGCGCCTCTGCCAGCGAAAATGGACCTCACACCCCCCCCCCCCCGCCTCATTTTTGCTAGCAGAGGGCTATAGGANCCCCCCCCCCCCCCCAGCCTCATTTTTGCTAGCAGAGGGCTATAGGAAGCCGTCGTGACTGAAAATGGGGCCTGGGGGCCCACGTGCACAACATGCCAAGCTCCGTTTTTGCAGGCAGAGAGCTTTTGTATTTGAGCATGCAAGAAGGGACAGGAAAGGAGAAAGGGAAAGAGAAAAGAAAAAGAAGGAAGGATGGGAAGAGAGCAAGGAAGGAAAAATAAGGAAAGAGGGGAAGGAAGGAGAATTAAGAGGGAAGAGAAAAGCAGAAAAGGAAGGAGGGAAGGAAAGAATATGAGAGTGAGGGTCTGAAGAAAGTTGTACCTCAGCACTTGGCCACCACAGGTGCCCAACACAAGTGGCATTGAGCTGACCATGTCCACCCTGACCACACCTACACAGCCACACCCACCCCAGCCCTCCAAGGTCAAACATAACCCTGATGCAGCCCTCAATGAAATCAAGTTTGATACCCCTGATCCCCTATGCCATGACATAGTTCCTAGGAGAGTTACGGCAAGAGGGCACTAATTACATTTTAGTCCTCCCTTTTTTTCCTATAGGTTTCCCCAAAAGTGGAAAGCTACCACCTCCTGGTGCTATGTGACACTTTCAATTCCAAGAATGTGCTTTCAAAGGGCACCGAGAGGCTAATGTCGCACCCTACTAGAACATTAGCCATCCTGCTGAAGTCAAGCAGTAACTGCAGAAATCCTCCCTGGGGAAAAAAAATCTCTGCTTGAAGGAGCTGTGGAAAGGTCCCATTCATAACCCTGTTTGAAGGACCTCTTGGGGAATCCAAAACTCCGCCTGCCAGAATCCCAATTATTATTATTTCTCAAATGTATTCGGGTGCTGGAACTGGGCAAAGGCATCCACAGAAGTTCTGTGGGTTATGAAACCAGAGCAACTGATTTGGCCGATTGATCAAAAGCTATGGTGTGTTCTTCCCAGCCAAGGAATTTGTCTCCTGTCTCCAACTTGTAACCTGAGAGTAAGCCGAGCTTTGAAAGGGACAGCAGGTTTTAGGGGGGGGGGGAGTTAAACAGACAAAAGGCACGAGGAGGAAAGGAACGGAGAACGTTTGATACTAGTTGAAAGAATTTTAATTCTGTCTCTTAACGGCAACGAGATGCCAGTTTTCCCAGCCAACTTTTGCAGAACGGTTTCAAAAACAGGTTTTCAAAAACTGATCAGCCCTATCACTTCCCATGCTAACAAAAGGTGTTCAATCAAGTTGTTTCTGGCAATAATACTTTGAGTTGGCAGACGAAGCTCTTCTCTTTAAGGGCTGCAGTGCCCTCCAGTGGGGCCTTCCCTGGATCAGCCTCCGTCCCATTCATCAACCCCCACGGATGAACTCAAACCAACTTTGCCAGTTCTAACACATATAAAGTTGTGATTATCGCCACCGGCCTGTCCCTACTCCAAAACAACAACAACACCACAACCCAAAAGAACAGAGGAGACCCTGCTGTCATCACACGGTTGTATACATTGTTTTAATGCCACCCCAAGTCACTTCAAACCACTCTCTGGTTTTTAATCTGGCAGGTTGGTGGCTGCTGATTCCAATCCTTGGCAGCCTGAGTTCTGCTGATATTTGCGCTGTAATCCTAAGGCTCTGGTTACCAGTCGTCTGGCAACTGCTGTATCTGTCTGAGGTCTTTCTTTAGCCAACTGAAGGAGCTCTGAGGAAGGAAAAAAAAAAGAGAGAGTTGGCAGAGAAGGAATAGAAGAATTGGGAAAGAATTGGAGAAGGAGCCTTATGAAGCCTGGCCCAATGGGCTCGAAGCTACAAATCATTTGATTTCATCAAGTAGATCAGATCGAATCTAAATGTAGAGAAGATTTTGATGTTAGAATATCTATCGATCTATCATCTATCTATCTATCTTATTCTAAAAAAGTTAAAATACAAAATTCCAAAAAAGGGGTTTATTTACCAAAATAAACAAAGAAAACAAACACATTAAAATGTGCTTTAACAAACACACACACACACACACACACACACACACACACACACACACACACACACGTTTAAAAAGATGTTGGATAACCATTTGTCTGAAGTGGTGTAGAGTTTCCTGCCTAAGCAGGCGGTTGGACTAGAAGACCTCCAAGGTCCCTTCCAACTCTTCTATTCTTACTCTTATTCTAATTCTATTCTATTCCTATTTCTTTCTCTTCTCTTCTAGTTTTGTTCTTTTCCTATTCTGTCTCTTCTCTTCCTATTCCTATTCCTTTCTCTTCTAATTTTGTTTTCTTCCTATTCCTATTCTGTCTCTTCTCTTCCTATTCCTTTCTCTTCTAAATTTGTTCTCTTCTCTTCTAATTTGTTCTCTTCTAATTTTGTTCTCTTTCTATTCCTATTCCTATTCCGTCTCTTCTCTTCTCTTCTCTTCTCTTCTCTTCTCTTCTCTTCTCTTCTCTTCTCTTCCCTTCCCTTCCCTTCCCTCCCCTCCCCTTCCCTATTCTATTCCCTATTCTATTCTAGTCACATACTGGGAGTCCTTGACTTGGAACAGTTCATTTAATAACTTTAAACTTACAGACAAACAGCACTGAAAAAAAGAATCGTTTTCACACTTAACATCCGATGCAGCCTCCTGTGGTCACATGACCAAGATCCGGACCCTTGGCTATGGGCATGCAATTATGACTGTTGCCACATCCTGAGGTCACATGATCCCCTTCTGCGACCGCCAGATAAGCCAAGTCGACAGGAAAGTCAGAGTCTCTTAACAGCCATGTTACCAACTTAGCAATTGCTGCAAATTCACTTAATGACTGTGCCAAGGAAAGTTGTAAAACAGGGCAAAACTCACTTAACGAATGTCTCATTTAGCAACAAGAATTTTGGGCTCGATTGTGGTTGTAAGTTGAGGACTACCTGTATTAGCCTCTCTAGTTCAATATTAATAGATAAACTGCCACAGAGTCTGTTTCCCACTACTTGCCAAACAGGCCCGAAATTTTTGAACTTCTGACTATGAATTATGAACCTCTCATCAATCTACTATATTAATAACAGGAAAAGTGCATAAGTAGCACAACAACAACAACAAATGACAAGATTTAAAATTTCAAGACCCTCTGTTAACAATCTACTATTGTATTCAACTCAGAGAAACCTCACCACGGCTTCTTACCTATCTCAAATCATCCCAACAGTCAACAGACGTTAGAATTTCTGCCCCACTAAAGGTGGGGATTAATACTAAAGTTTTAGTTCTTTCTCTTTACTTCTTTCTCCTGTAATAGGCTAAGTCCAGCGAGAAGCAACCTGCTGACTCTGAGACACAAAGGGCCCAGCAGAGATTATACCAGCTGAGACTTCTCAAAAAACAACAACTGAATGGAAAACTGCTGGGGACCTTCTACCGCTGCACCATAGAGAGCATTTTAACTTACTGCACCTGTGTGTGGTTTGCCAATTGCACAGGGGCAGATAGGAAAGCACTCCAGAGGGTTAACCTCATTGCCAGAGGATCATTGGCTGCCCTCTCCCCTCTTTGGAAGAGCTTTATCACTCCCGCTGCCTGAAGAAAATTCAAAACATTCTCAAAGATCCATCTCAACCTGGGCACCCTTTTTTTGAACTATTACCACCTGGCAGACGGTACAGGACAATAAAAAGAAAGACAAAGAGGCTGAAAAACAGCTTCTATCCCAGGGCTCTATTGAATTCTATTGTATAGTGCAATGTTGGTGTGGCGTCGGGAATTTTCAATTCAGTGTGTGGAGGGTGAAGGATGTGTGTTTGTGATTATTTTCATGGTGGTGATGTGCACTGAAAATGGTTTTTGATTTTGTTGTATGAGGTGCAATGAAAATAAGCTAAACTAAATGTCATTCATTGTCACCCTTGATCCTGGTTTTCCCCACCACCTGGATGTATCATAATTCATATTCTCTAATGGGACACATCCATAGCCCAGAGTCATCAATCATGCTCTCCAATTAGAATTTTGCACGGCAGAAACTTCGGTCAGCTGGAAACTATCTTTGGAAACATTTATGGAATGCAAGCTGCCCACTACTCCCCCTTTCCTTTCTGTTGGCAACTCTAAAAAGATCACAGAAATATTTTATGAGTTGACACTAGCATTGTTCCATTCTTGAAAGAAGCCAAGCTTGGATTGACCTGATTGATACCTGAATGGGAGACCATGAGTAAAACCCGAGAGCTCTAGGCTAGACTTTGAAGTCATAAAAATATCACGGTAGAAGACAGGACCAAACCAAATCCATATCAAACACAACTACATAGGTATGCCCAAGGAAAGACCTAAAATTAGGTTTCAAAGGAATATTTGCAACCATGTACCAGAGAAACTTTATGTAATGGGTAGAAGGAACAACCCTGAGTAATGGGAAGAAGAACAAATACAGAGACAATTATATATATTTATAATATATATAAACTTTAAAAGCACAACTATAATGATGTGGGGAAATACCCGAAAAAAGCTGAATAACATACATACATACATACATACATACATACATACATACATACATACATACATATATACCACTCACTCATCATCACAAAATATGCATTAACTCAAGGGACTCTGGCTTGTTTCAATTCAGTCGTAAGATTCAAATCTTCAGTTAAAGATTCAAATTTGATCCTCGTTTTGGCCACCAATCACACTGTCAAAAAGTTATAGTTTATCATATCAGCTTGCCTTTGGAGGTTGTGGGAGCTTCATCGCTGCAGGCTTTCAAGAAGAGACTGAACTGCTATTTGTCAGGAATGGTGTAAGGCCCTGATGACGAACCTATGGCACGCATGCCACAAGTGGCATGCAGAGCCATTTGTGCCAGCATGCGAGCCGCAGACAAACTTATCTCACTGCTCATGCGCGTGCCTCACAGCTGATATTTTGGCTGGTTTGAGGCTGTTTTCAGTCTCCCAAAGGCTTGGAAAAAGCCTGTGCAAGGCTTTTCAGGTTGAATAGGCCAGTTTTGTCACTTCCTATCATCCCGGAAGTGACAAAATGGGCATATTATTCGGCCTGAAAAGCCTTGCAGAGACTTTTTCTGAGTCTCTGGGAGGCCGAAAAAGGCTCAAACCAGCCAAAAAAATCAGCTGTGACATGCAGTGCAAGTAAGGGGGTGACGGGGGTGAGGGTGGGGATTGCACATGCATGCACAGGGATGTAGGGGGGCACATTGCATTCTGGATGCTGGCACACAAGTACATGTGCACTAACACGAGAACAATTTTTGGCACAGTAGCCCAAAAAGGTTAGTCACCACTGGTGTAGGGTCTCCTGCTTGGACTAGATGACCTACAAAGTTCCTTCCAAATCTGTTCATCTATTCTATTGCAATATCTTCCAATATCTTATCAATAAATATATACCAAAAAAGCAAGACACGGTTCTTCAAGTCTTGATAGTAAGCTACAGTCCTTTTTCCAGACACTAGTTTCAAAAGGAAGGGTCAGGAATTCAAAACTTTAGCACTGTCCATTTATGCAGCAGTAAAGACTGTTTTCCAGGATGCAAAAGGTCAGTAGTTTTTGTGAAGCAGCTTTACCCTATTATGATCATCGATCATCATCATAATCCCTTGCGGGGTGGAGTCTGGGCAACTGAATGGAGCTGAATGTTTACTGGCCAGATGCCCTTCTTGTCACCAATGCAGAGTTTTGCTCAGCAGATAAATTCTCAGTGTGCCCAGAGAAAGAAATATCTTCCTTTACCTGGGATCGAACTCATAGCCTCCTGATTGTGAGGTGAGAGCACCACCTCCAGGCCATCGCACCACTCATTATGATCATCGATACTCTCAACCAATCCCAACTTAGCTGTTTTTCTAAACTAAACTAAACCTAGCTACTTTTTAATTATTCTAGATACAAGACAACCAGAAAAACTGTTAGCCTGTTCAGAAGCTTATTAGCCATCTATGTTTCTGGCCCACCTGTGAAGTGTCAGTGAGACCAGCATCTCAAATGCAGGAGCACGAATTTATTAGCAAAACAATTTTTAAATCATCACCTTCTAGAAATGACAAAAGATGGAAAATGTGCTTTCCTTCTTTGAACAGCAGCACAGAAGCCAAACAAAGGAAGAAGAAAGAGATTGGTCCTTTCTTTGGCCCACCCACCTATTTGCCCGCAAGGATTTCCCTGGCACTTGCAAGTCATTGCAAGACTAGGCTAGAATTTAGAAGTAAAGTGACATAAATCCACCTCCATTTTGCATAGAAGTCGTCTTCCAAGGCTTTTAGGAGGAGGCGTGGCAAATTGGCTGCATATCTTACTTGGACGCTGAAGTGCCTTGATTTTTGACTGTCTCGTTCCATGGATCAGAGGCCGGATTTTGACAGAGGTATAGTTCTGTTCCAGGGCTTGAGATGCTAAAAAATGAGAGAGAATCCTTTGAAACACCGATTCACAGCAGATACTTGTGTCTCAGATTCGGCTAGCTGTCAGGATTCCAGCAGTTACCCCCATTTAAATCGTGAGTCTCGAGCCAAACTTCCAAAACTCAGAAAGGATTTATTGGGAATTAAACTGTCCAGCATTGCTTGGGTGTAGCCGACTCTGAGACACACAATTCATTGTCACCCTTGGCTTTCCCTCCACCCCCTGGGTGTATCATAATTCATATTCTCCACTGGGACACATCCATAGCTGAGAGTCATCAATCATGTTCTCCAGTTAGAATTTTTTGGTCACCTATTTACTATCTTTGAAAACATTTATGGAATGCACTTTCGGTTTGAAAGCTGCTGCACTGCTTCCCCCTCCCTTTCTGTTGGCAACTCTAAAAAGACCATAGAAATATTTTATAAGTTGACACTTTTGAGCTCAATTCTCCATGAGTTGGTCTCATGAGAGAGAGTTCTTTATGAGAGGTTGTCTTGGGGGGGGGGGGGGGGGGNGGGGGGGGGGGGGGGGGGCGTTAACATTGTGTGGCCTTTTCCTATCCCAGGGATCTGAAGATGTGGTCCATGCATTCATCTACAGTAGCCCAAGGATGCCCAGGATCTGGCCCATGGGCCTTGTGTTTGACAAGTCTGTTCCAGAGCAGAGGTGTCAAACTCAATTTCATTGAAGGCCGCATCAGGGTTGTGTTTGACCTTTGGGAGACATGGCCAGGGTGGGCGTAGCCCACTCCATGTCACTCATGTCAGGGGCACCTGTGGACTGGGGAGATCCACTTTTGCTAGCACTTTGTTTTGCTAGCACTTTGCCAGTGAAAATGGAGTTCAGTGGGGTGCATGCAGCCCTCTGTTTTGACCCAAGCCTCGTTCAAATAAAATAAACACATATATAAAAGCAAACCTTTTTAATGTGTCTCTGTGAATTCTGTTCATTCACAGCTAAGTCATGAAAACTAATTGTCCCAAATAAGTGCAAAACATTTCAAAGTTATGAAAGGCTGTCAAGAATTCCAGATTAACGGCAGAGAAATATTCCAAACCAAAAATCTCCAAACACGAACCAGAACAGACAGGACTTCCACAAGAACTTGGAGTTGCTTCCTGCAAAGAAGCCAACCCCGAAGGCTGGCTTTTATCTCTTATGGGAGGGGCCATCACCTCCCAGCCTTACTCCCGAGTCACGTTTGCTGCTTCAGCTACTCTTTCCTTCGAGCAGCCCTGTGCACACGTGCACTGAGCACAGGCACCCTAGGTCCTCTTCGTCACTGGTGCCAGACTCCACAAACTCCGAAGGCAGCACCCCATTCTCCGATAGTCCTGGCCCCATCCCTGCATCACACGCAGGCCCCTCATCTGAGTATTCATTCTCAGAGACCTCAGCTGTCCGCACCTGCTGCCGACAAACCCTGCTTCCATTTTCAGCTGTGACAGCTTCCTGCAGCCCTCTGCCAGCGAAAACAGAGCTCACAGCCTGTGGTCAGAGGCACCATGGGCCAGTCCTTCACTGTTTTTAGGGTGGCCTCACGGGCCAGATCTAGCCACCCTAGGAGCCGGACCTGGACTGCAGGCTTTGAGTTTGACATCCCTGTTTTAGAGTATCAACATCTTTTTTTATATCATGGTGACCAGAATGGGGCATAGTATTCCAAATGTGGCCTTACCAATGCAGTGTGATATGTGTGATGATGGCTTATGAAGTTCTTCCAACCCAATTTGCAGAGGGAGGGGAGAGGAGAGGATAAGGCATCGACACCAGTGGGTGTGATTCAAGTGATACAAGAATTAGTTGAGTGAGCGGGGACTTTGCGCGCTCCATGCGCCTGCTCCGCATTTTAAAAAAGCCCATTTTCAGCTCTAATATTTACTTTCTGCCCCAGTCCCTGTGAATAAAACAGCTGAGGCAAGCGAACCGCTCTGCCCTGCAAATCAGCTGTGTTCTAAAAAAAGGAAATAAAGCACAGGAAAGAGCAAGGGTGGGTGGGCTCACATGCTCGTCCGAGTGAACCGGTTCGGAGCCAGCTGATCATTGGAACAAGGGGTTCACCCGAATCAGTCCAAACTGGGAGAATTTGTACTGGGGAATATGGGGGAGGGCATCAGCCAAAAAGTTCCTTCCCCCTGGGATGTGCTTTAGCACGAAGATGAATTGACTGAAATATTGAGCCCAGCGGCCTTGTTTGGGTGATGGTTTTCACGGGGTCCTAAGGGCCTCCAGATTTTTATGGTTGGTCCAGACTTCTAACGATCTCTGTCCCTGTTCTAGCAAGTGGCACCAGGTTAGGAGTGCTCATCTCACTGTGAAAGCTTCTTTTTTCCCAGGCAGCCCACCTCCTCTCTGTGTCCATGAGCTTTTGGATAACTGTCAGAATCCTGACACCCACCCCAACCAACACCCATTAAAGAGGAAGCAACAGCAGATTTTATTTTATGCACGAAGAGCAAGACTTGTGCACGCACGCACACACACACACATACAAAGAGAGACAAAAAGTACCTGCTGCCAAACTGGAAAAAATCCCGAGGGCATGAGTGTCATCAACCCACTGCAACTTAAATCCACCCTCTCTGAAAGAGACAGATCAGAGTTGCAATGCTTTAAATGTCATAGTTTCACTGGAGTAAGTTTTCATGCAAAATCAGATCTCACGCTTTCATCTCCCTCCAAGCATTTTTTGCATTCCTGCCCAGTAAGCAGAATAGAAGGCTCCCTCCCTGGGTTGGTTGTACGCAGAGAGTAGCACCGAACTCAGGGATATGGGGGTTTCAAAATGGGGTGGCATGGGACCAATTTGCAAAGCCGTCATTGTACAATTTCAGCAGACATGACGCACCTAATAGTGCGGTTAGACTAATATTTCCAGCCTGGTTCACTTCCTGGCCTGTGGACTTCAAATCCCAGAATTCCACAGCCAGTTTGGCCACTGCTGAGAATTTGGGGAGTTGGATGTCCACACACCTCAAAGTTGCCAAGGTTGGGAAACATGTGGCTAGGTTATTCTTTATTCAGTCATAGGAACACATAAGAATACAGAAATCACAGTTAATTTAAAAAAACAAAGTACAAAAGGAGGAAAACGAATATATATAAATATTCCAGAATATCTAAAATATCTGGAGGCCCCAGTTAGAAGCCAAACTCTAGACCAGGGGTGTCAAAACTGGATTTCTTCAAGGGCCAGATCAGTATTGTAGTTCTCCTCTGCTGGCCATCCAGAGAAGGTGGGAGGAGAGAGACGGGACGGATGCCTCCTGCAGCACCCAAAATGGGTCATAGGAGGGTACGTGCAGCTCCCCCATGCCATATTTTTGGCCTGGATGGCCAAAAATTTTGACACTTTGCCAGCCAAAACGAGGCACAGGAGACCGCATGCAACCACCCCCAGTTACCCATTTTGGCTAGCAGGATGCTATAGGAGGCTGTCCAGGCCGAAAATGGGGCACAAGGGCTGCACACAGACCCCCCCCCCAATTCCCATTTTCGCTAGCAGAGGCACTGCAGGTCGATCCTTTGCTATTTCCAGGCCACTCCCGCAAGCCAGATTTAAGTGCCCTGCTGGTTGGATCTGGCCCATGGGCCTTTTGTTTGACACCCCTGCTCTAGACTGCAGGAGACTGCTGGGCAGTACTTGACTGTAGACAGAGAGATGGAGTCAGATTGAGATAATAATAGCATTTTAAGAGAAAACAAATCAGAATGACCAAGGTATTCATGAAATAGTGGAAACAATAACATCTGGCTTGCACAACATGGAGCCTCGGTGGCACAGTGCTTACGAGTACAGAACTTCAAGCTTCTCCTACTGCAATTTGACAGATCAAATCCCACCAGGCTCAAGATTGACTCAGCTTTCCATCCTTCCCAGGTGGGTAAAATGAGGAACCAGATTGTTGGGGGCAAGAGGCTGACTCTGTAAACTGTTTGAGAGGGCTGTAAAGCACTATAACGCATCTAAGTGCTCACAAGTTCCAACAATTCCGTCCATACACACCACATGGGAAGTCTCTGTTTGAGGAGAAGTCTCTGTATCTTCCCTCACTAATTAGTGGTGGAAGGGCACTGAAAAAGGCCCTTCTAAGTCTTGGATGGTTAGATTAGAGCCATGGTGGCACAGTGGTCAGAATGCGGTATTGCAGGCTAACTCTGCCCACTACTAGCAATTCAATCCTGACCAGCTCCAGGTTGACTCAGCCTTCCATCCTTTCGAGGTCGGTAAAATGAGGACCCAGATTGTTGGGGGCCAATAGGCTGACTCTTTAAACTGCTTAGTATAGAGCTGGAAAGCACTGTGAAGCAGCATATAAGTCTAAGTGCTATTGCTATTATTGGGCTGGGGGAGAATCAGATTCAAGTCATCATTGGACCATGGAACTCCTTGGACCAAGTCAATCTTTCTTAGACAATCTATCCTACAATGTTTTAGGGAATAAGACCTCTACAGAAAGTGCCTTCAGCTCTCAGAAAAAAATGTCTGCAGTGAAATGTATGCATTTATTAATTTTGTGAAACCAATGTCTGCAGTGAAATGTATGCATTTATTAATTTTGTGAAACCAATCACCAACAAATTATCTTTCCTAAGGATTAAGTGAAACCAATCACATAATAAATTATCTTTCCTAAGGATTCTAGCAAGGCATGGATGAATGACCAGGTCATCCTAGTTCAGACAAAGCTGGGGAAAAATATACCTTATTATTTTTCTTTTCTTTTCTCTGTGCTGCATTTCCCAACAAGATCTCACCAGCCTCTCTTCATGTGTATTAATTAGGGGAAAATATTATGCCTGCAACATACTAAACTCTTTGATTTGGCCTCCAATTATCTGTCAGCTCAGAGAGGCATTGCTCTAATCAAGGGATGAACAGTAGGTGTCCTGAATAATGTATTCTGTTTAATCTCCATTTTTCTGCCAATTGCTATCAAAGAAAAGACTGCATAAGCTGCATAATTAGCTTTGTGAATCCGTCATTGCATAATGCGGTAAGGACTATTAAAAGGAGGCTATATGACTGCAACTTTGTCGCTTGTATCTTTACGATTTATATGGACTGTTTCCTAGTATGATTTGATTGCTTATTGTACCCTATGACTATTATTAAGTGTTGCATCTTATGATTCTTGACTCTTGACAAATATGTCTTTTATATACATTGGGAGCATTTGCACCAAGACAAATTCCTTGTGTGTTCAATCACACTTGACCAATAAAGAATTATATTCTATTTAAATGCTTAGATGCCATTCAGACAGGACTGTCAGGAATGATTGGAAACAAGAATGTCCAACCTTATTAAAAATGGGGTTTTAGTTTCTAGCTACAGGAAGCAAATTCAGCTTAGTTGTTATTTTTGTAATTTTCTTCCTAACCTGTTTGGGAAACATTGGTCAGACTTTCATGCTAATTCAAGAAAGGCAGTTGGTGTGCTCTTAAAACACTTAAGGGGTTGAAATGGAAATCACTGGTTGTGATTTGCAGCTGACTCAGTTGTCCCTTCTGCCATTCAGAGAATTGTAATCCACACCTCTGAATTGCAGAGATCAAGAGGGTTTATAGGGTTTCTTGCTTGAGCAGGGAGTTGGACTAGATGACCTCCAATTTCCCTTGTAACTCTGTTATTATTCCAAGATGACTGGATCAGGTATGCACCAATCATCTTTTCAATCTTTCCATCAATCTCCAAGAAAGCTAGCATTTTTTCTTTCTTTAATGCAAAGGAAAAAGGTAAACAAAAGCTTGTAACATGCCTAATGTTGCAACATTAATGTTCATGTTGCAAAGCTTTATAAATTTATCCCATAAATAATAAACATACCATGCAGCCCTTATTTACTATTTAAATTATACAGTATACTTTTTCCTTTGCTGTTTATTTTCCTTTAAAGCACTGCCTATGTGTGTGTTTTTCTTTGACAATGTCCTTATTTGCACTTTTTTTCCATTTCTTTTTTGTCACAATTTTAAAAGCAATGGAAAAATAAATTAAAAATCTTATTTTAAAAAAATCAAAAAGGGGATGAAGCAAAAAAGGGATAAAGACGTGCTAGAGAATTCTTATGGGGCTTGTCTAGAATTTCATCTCTATCTTAGAATTCAGAAAAAAGCAGTTTGACTCCCAGATAAGTTGTTCATCATACAACATACATGCTCCAAACAATCCTGGGCTGTTTTAAGGTAAAGCTAACCACTTTAGGGTCAGCAATAGAGATCAATCAACTATATTTAGCTGCACACATGACTATGCCTAGCATAGATTTAGCAGTTTTATACATTTAGTATGAAATGTTTCTTATGGTTTTCTTAAATTAGGGATCAGTCTTCTAGTTGTATTCTCGTTCTTTGATATAATTGCTTTTTTTTCATACTGCTCTTATTATAAATTGTCCCCAGTTGGGCAGCCTCGAAATTGAAAAAAATAATATTTTTTAAAATTAGCAATAGCACTTGGGACTTATATACTGCTTCACAGTGCTTCACAGCCCTCTCTAAGTGGTTTACAGAATCAGCATAATTGCCCCCAACAATCTGGTTCCTCATTGAGTCAACCTTGAACTGGTCAGGATTGAACTGCTGGCTGTGGGCAGAGTTGCAATACAGAATGCAATACTGCATTCTACTCTCTGTGCCATTACGACTCCTTGTAGTGCCCTTTTCCCCCAGCTGGTAAAGCACATCATGCAAATTGGGGCAGCAAATTTTAATAGGTTATAAGAAGTAGAAACATAAAAAGTCATCCTATTAGTTTAATTTAGTTTAGTTTAGTTTATTGTCATTGCAATTTCGTTGTGATTGTCACACAACGAAATCAAACACTATCTTCAGTGCACATCATGACCATGAAAATAAACACAAACACACATCCTTCACACTCCACACATTGAATATTAATGAGTTACATAAAGATTGTGCGTGCTGTGAAAATGATTCAGAAGGGCTTTGGATCTCATGCAGGTTTAGCTTCCGTGAAACCGACTATTTAAAGTCACTCTGAATCAAGCTACAGACAGGATCTCTTCCAAATCAAGTTCAAAAGTGCACAGTTCTGCCCCACGTACTGATCAGTGGTCAGGGCTAATATTTAGATTTGTGAAATTAAGAGCTGTCTTCGAATTATACAAATGGGCTGAGGGTTCTCTCTCCACAATAGATGCTTAAGAATAATAGAGTTGGAAGGGACCTTGGGGGTCTTTCTAGTCCAGGCCCCTGCCTAGGCAGGAAACCCTGCACCACTTCAGACAAATGGTTATCCAACATCTTTTTAAAAACTTCCAGTGTTGGAGAGGCAAGTTGTTCCACTGATTAATTGTTCCCACTGTCAGGAAATTTCTCCTTCGTTCTAAATTGCTTCTCTAGATGATTAGTTTCCACCTATTGATTCTTGACTTGCCTTCAGGTGCTTTGGAGGACAGCTTGACTCCCTCTTCTTTGTGGCAGCCCCTCAGATACTGGAAGACTGATACTGGAAGACTGCTAGGGAAGACTATCATGTCTCCTCTAGTCCTTCTTTTCATTAAACTAGACATACCCAGTTTCTGTAACCGTTCTTCATATGTTTTAGCCTCCAGTCACCTAATCCTCTTTGTTGCTCTTCTTTGCATTCTTTCTAGAGCCTCAACATCTTTTTTACATTGTGGCGACCAAAACTTATAGCCTCCAATATTGAAATTAGTCAAGTCAATCAACCAGTGATCAATCTGCACAATCCCAGCTACACTGCACACCATAACATCAGCCTCCCATCCTTCTGAGGTGGGTAAATTAGGACCCAAATTGTTGGGGGCAATATGCTGACTCTGTAAACCGCTTTATAGTGCTGGAAAGCACTATAAAGTGGTATGTAAGTCTAAGTGCTATTGCTATAAGAGGGTCTTGAAGCAGCTCTATGAGCTGTGGTGGCACAGTGGCTAGAATGCAGTATTGCAGACTAATTCTGCCGACTGCCAGCAGTTCGATCCTGATTGGCTCGAGGTTGACTCAGCCTTCCATCCTTCTGAGGTCAGTAAAATGAAGATCCAAATTGTCAGGGGCAAGAGGCTGGCTCTGTAACTGCTTTAGAGAGGGTTGTGAAGTATACAAATCTAAGTGCTATTGCTACATCAGCAATTCTGCTATCGGCAATGCCCAGTTTTTTGCACGTTTTTTACATCTCTGTAAAGTTATTGCAAAGGTGCTTTTTGAAAAGGCAACTGGACTTTTTTTTTTCCTTGAAAAACATTTCACTTCTAATCTAAGAAGCTTCTTCAGTCCTGGCAGAATGGTGAAGGATGGACTTTCTGAACAAGAGGGGTTAAAGAGGCCATCTACATTACGACTGAACAGCTGTCTCTCAACAGCCCTCTCCTGCTTACAACACAGTCCCTTTCAGCAGCTCCAAGGCTCCATACCCATTTGCACTATTCAGGTGACCCTGAGGGCACAGATAAGCCCCCAAGCAGTCTCAACAACTCTCAGAAGGAATGCTGATGACCAGATGACTGCAAGGCATATACAGTAAATCCTTCCATCCTCCACCATTCTGTCAGAATTGGATGAGAAGCAAAATGTCTTTGGACAGTGTTGACTCAATGGCCTTGAAATAGATGAGCATTGCCTCTCACCATTAGTGGAATAAAATGTGCATGGAGTTCTTTACCTTTCTTTTTAACCAAATTGAACATATCATTCCATACAATAATGCATATTAGCAATGAAAATTTAGTCTAGTTGCAATAGGAGTGCTACATACCCTTTACTATGTAGAGGAGAGCTTTCATAAGAATTGGAATAAGGGGTATAGAGAAGAAAATTTAAAAAACCAGAAAATCCAAGTTGCCTTTTGAAAAAGCACCTTTGGGACAACCATGACCTGGATGACAGAGAATCTCCACAGACTCTGTAAAGTTACAATGCATTTTCCCTCCAGATAAGGCTGTTCTGCTTTGGTCCTAAGTTTCCCCTAGAGCCGGAAACGACGAGCACGTATGTGCAAGGGGAACCTTTACCTTTACTTATTGGGAAGACTCAGAACAAGTAACATCACCACTTACTGGAAATCTGCAAAGGTCTCCATAAGATGTTCTGTTTTTAGCAATGGGGAAAAATCATAGATCTCTAACACATGGCCAAAATCTCCTTCGTTGATCTGTGCCTCCCCATAACTGGAGTAATCAAACTGAATCTTCTCAATGCTTATGTCTTTTATGGTCAAATAATTTGTGATCTGAAAAAAGAGCAAAAGAAATAAAAGCAAACCGCCTTTTTACATCTTCATTTCTCTACAGGAAGAATCAAAACAAACCACAATCAGCAAAACTAGGCAACAATCATTCTGGATGTGCTTTTTAACATTTTAAGCAACAGCTGAAGTGCCCTGTTGGAATTCAATGTCTATAATTGTACTTCACATGGCCATCTACTGACTAATAAATTCCTGCTAATTAACGTTCACGGAGCAATTCTTCGATCCCATAAAAAGAATAAAAGCCCAGAAATAGCTTTGCAGGTATACAATTTTACTGATGAGGTTGACTGGCAATTTCCATAAAACCTCTATAACATAGTTGAAAATATAAAAACTATATAACAATCAAATACACAGAACGTATAACTTTGTTGTTTGTATCTCATGATTTATATTGATTGCTTTTATTTAGTACTGCATCCCATTATGATTTATCTTGACTGCTTATTTGGTATCCTATGACTATCGCTGAGTGTTGCATTTTATGTTTTATGATGATTGTATTTAAATGATTATGATCATGATTTATCACTTTCTTCTTTGTATGTACAACTGAGAGCTTATGCACCAGAGACAGATTCCTTATGTGTCCAGTCACATTTGGCTAATAAAGAATTCTATTCTATTTAAAATATTTAAAAGAGCAACAATGCTCCTTAAGATAGTTCTGCTTTCCCTGTCCTTAAAGACTTTAAATATCTAATTTTTTGTTGTTGTTACATTGCCTTGAACCTCTTAAGATTCATTATTCATTAACAATTAAATGCTGTTCAACTGCAGTGGATTAAAAAAACTGGATCTTTTGAATAAAGAAAAACAGAATCATGTTTGCGTATTAAGTATTCTGCGTTAC
This sequence comes from Laticauda laticaudata, assembly GCA_004320025.1. NCBI lineage: Eukaryota > Metazoa > Chordata > Lepidosauria > Squamata > Elapidae > Laticauda > Laticauda laticaudata. Next base: position 34,650 of record BHFT01055081.1, on the reverse strand, counting down.
TTTTCACCTCCCAAAGAAAGGATTAGAGTAGGAAAAATCTCTGCCAAGTGTCAGACAGCACGGTGAGAAACAGCAAGTTGGTTGTTCAAGCTAAGCCAAAACCTGATATATTTTTTTTCACCAGGAAATAACATAGCTGCAAACGACGCTTATTGTGGAACAAAGCTCCCATTGAAGAAAGACAGAAAATAACAAGTGTGCTAAACCCCAAACACTTTAACCTCAGACTGTCTACTGTTGACCTCACCCCATTCCTAAAAGGTCTGTAAGGGACATGCGTAAGTGTACCAATGTACCTACTGTCCCTGTCCTAATGTTCCTTTTTATTCGTATCCATTTCATGTATTAATAATCATGTTTATACTTATATTTGTTGTCTAATACATGCTCGACAAACAAATAAAATAAAATAAAAAAATAAAAAAATCAGAAAGGTACTTTACAAAATACCATGGATTTCACTTCCCATGTGTGAAACCAAGCTGGTGTGTTCAATGGACCAGGGGTATCAAACTTGATTTCTTCAAGGGTCGGATCAGCATTGTAGTTCTCTGCAGACTGGCCAGGGGCGAGAAAAAGGGAGACGAGACAGACGCCTCCTGCAGCACCCTGCGAGTCGAAAATGAGCCACACGGGGGGCTTGCACCCACCTCCCCACAGCCTGTTTTTGGCCTCCACGGTCTCCTGCACCACTCTGCCGGCTGAAAATGGGCCAAGGGAGACCGCGCAGGATTCCCCCCATGGCCCGTTTTGGCCAGCAGAGGCACTGCGGGCTGGTCCTTTGATAACTCTAGGTTGGCCCCGAGGGCCAGATCTGAGCACCCTGCAGGCCAGATTGAGCCTGCGGGCCTTGAGTTTGACACCCCTGCAACAGATGATGGTTTACTGCCGTGTGTCAAGTCAGTAAATAGTTGACACGTATACAAAAAAATGCAAAAAAAAAAACAAAAAACGATGCACAGGTAGTCTTATGACTTACGACCATAATGAAGCCCAAAATTTCTGTTGCTAAGTGAGACATTTGTTAAGTGAATTTTGCCCTATTTTACAGCCTTTCCTGACACAGTTGTTAAGTGAATCTGTCATGCCCTCTCTCCATTGGAGTCTGAATCCAAGGAGGAAGATGAACAGCTGACAGGGAGCGGGAGTGTGACTCCATTGGCTGTGGAGGAAACTGGGGAAGGGCAAAGTCCAGCTAGGCAGAGCAGGGGAGAGGTAGAACAAGGGAGAGGGAGTTCAGAGGAAGACCCAGGCCCACCCCTTCTTCACCCGAGGGCATGCAGGAATGGAGAAGGGAACAACGTGGGTTGCGTGGCTTACGGGAGCGGAAAGGGCCCCTATTCCCTTCACAAGGCACACCTGGGGATGCAGTTCAAAGGAGAGCCAGTTGGGAGGGGCATGTGTCGGGAACAAACGCTGAATTCATCGAGTTTTGTGAGTGTTAGCCTGCATTCCTGATATTCCTTCTGCTTCTGTGAATTATTGCCGTGCTTCTGTATGATTAACTGCCTTGCTGAAGTTTTTGGACTCATTATCTTGCCCTGCTGGTGTGATTGATTGCAGTCATTCTGCTTACAGCGTTTGGACTGGAGTATCTGCAGCCAGAGGCTGTTGTAGGTTCGTGGGAGAGTTTTACTCTAGGCCAGAGAGTAACCGGGGACGTTGGGGGCAAATAAAGGGAATCCTACTGATTATCTGGGTGTGTTGCCTTCGTGCCATGCCTCGGGTCATCACAGAATCGTTGCAGTTGTTAAGTTAGTAACAGGGTTGTAAAATGAATCTGGCTTCTCCATTGACTTGGCTTGTCTGAAAGTCGCCAAAGGTGATTGAGTTACTAACTTAACCAATGCAACGATTCCCTTAATAACTGAGGCGAGAAAAGCCGTAATAGGGGGCCAAGCTCAAAATGTTTCACTTAGCAGCATGAACTTGGGGTTCAACTGTGGCCATAACTCGAGGCCTCACTGTAAACAAAATAAAGTCATTACATGAAATGAAGCTGGCCTCACGGAAACAAGTAATGGCACCGTGCTCTTACCTCCTGCAAGAGTTCCGTCCCGCAATCATCTTCAAATACGCTGCTCTTCCCTTCTGCTGAAGAAACTCCCATGCTCCTATCCCCAGCAGACAGCTCGACCCCCGGCCACTGATGCCCCTCCAGGCTTATGGACTCCTTCTTCTGGCTTTCGAATGGTAGCTTGGCTTTGTTGGAGTTGGGGATGGAGGTGTGCAAGTAGGGTTCAGCTTGAGGATTTAGCCGAGATGGGGTTTTGCAACTGTCCCGCCTCAATAGGTCCTCCTTCATGAGTCCAGATGGCTGGGTTTGGCCACACTCCAGCGGAAGTGCAACCATGCAATTTTGAGGTTGGGTTTCCACTGGCAACTCCAGTGAGTCCTTGGAGGACTCGACAGTTCTCGTTCCCAGTCCTGGGAGAAGCTTGCACTCCTCTCCTCCATCGGCAAAAGGACATGTCTGGTGGTCATTTTCCAAGAGGGGTGAGTCCTGACTAGATTCCAACAGAAAATCATTGGAAGCATGTGTTCCACTGTTCCCAGGAAGGGACAAGAATGTATCGCTTTCTAACCCAAGGGAATCCTGGCCGCTTTTATCCGAACCTTCTTGGAACAGCGGCATTGTGCTCAATGTTTGGACATCTGGAGCTTCGATTTTCTGGCCTTTAGGCGAAGTTGAATGTCCACTCAGTTTTGAAAGAACATCAACAAAAGTCTCCATTAGTTCTTCTGGAAAACCTGAGTTTCCACAGCTTTGTGGGACAAAAACATTTCTGCCATCTTTGTGTTGGGGACCTATTTCAGATCGGTTTGGACTACTTTTGGATACCAATGTGGCCACCTTCACATTCTCCTGCTTTTCCAGGTAAGATACCCTTGGTGCTTCCTTCCAAAGAGAGACATCTGGGCAGTCCAGAACACCTCTATCACTTTGATTAGTAGCAGACCCCATATCTGCATGTCTTTGCTTGGGTGGGGGTTGGGACTTGGTGTTTTCATATTCCATCTTGCTGGATAATCTGTGTCCATCTGGAATCCTTTCACTGCCACAAACAGTCCTGGAGGTGTGACATCCCTCCTTGTTGCTGCTCATACAATGTGATCCACTGTCAAAGGCTTCCGTGGAGCTACCTTGTCCCGTATCCTCCCGCTTCTTCCGCATCGCCCTGGGAACGTAGAGAGCTCTGTCTGGCTTTTTGGGCGGCTGTCTTCTAGCCCGGCCATTCCCTCTTTGGGCTTGGGGGCCGTTGGCCAAGGCTTCCATCTGCCGTGGGCCTCCTCTGGATCGGCTCCCTCTGCTTCTGGCATGGGGAGGGTGGTTGAAGTGAGAAGCTTCAACAGCACCATTGGAGCAATCCGGCTCATCCGGCAACCTACATCCAAGAGAAGAATCCAAAACGCCAAGAAATGAGGCAAGTCCAAGTTTTGAACTCCGAGGCCAAATGCATCCGATTTTGACTACCCCACGCAAAGGCGTAATCCAGAGTCTATCTTTATTAAAGAATCCAGTGGTATCTGCTAGCTGTATAGTGGCGACGTGAGTCACAACCAGGGGTGGGCTGCTAGAGCGCCTCCGGGGTTCAGGAGAGCCCCTAGCTAACGATTCTGCGCAATTCGGAGAACACCAGAATCCCACTCCTGGCTGACCCTACCCATCCCACCCTGCTCTCCCAGGAGTCCCCAGGAGACCTGTTTTAGATGCAGGTAAATGCAGGGTGTGCATGGAAGCTTGGAAAGGGCACAAAATGGGCCTCCTGGAAATTCGAGAAGGACGGAAACAACCCCGTTTCCAGCTTCCAGAGAGCCTCCGGAGCCCAGGGAGCAGTTGTGGGATTCAATTTTTTTTTACTACCGGTTTTGTGAGCATAGCTTTATGGGCGTGTCTTTGTGGTCATGGCAGGGGAAGGATACTGTAAAATCCCCATTCCCTCTCCACCCACTAACCTGCTTTCCAGCTCTGTCTTCCTGTGAAGGGCAACCAAAGAAGACCCAGCCAATCAGCTGGGACCTCAGGAGGTGGAGGCGGGGCCAGTTAGAGGTGGAATTTGCCGGTTCTCTGAACTACTCAAAATTTCCACTACCGATTCTCCAGAACTGGTCAGAACCTGCTGAATACCACCTCTGCCAGGGAAGCTGTTTTTGCCCTCCTGGGGGCTCGAGGAAAGCCTCTGGAGGCCCGGGAGGTCAAAAACGCCCCTTCCCTGCCATGGGCCACACCCACCATGGCCACGCCCACCCAGCAACCAGTCAGAGAACCCTTTGCTAAAAATTTTAAGCTCACCCCTGGTCACAATCTTTCCAGAGTCTCACAGAAAAATGGACATTCAGTTACTGCAGATTACTGCTTTTTTCTCAATATAATACATATTGGGTATGTGAAAGCAGAACAGATCATGCTTGTCCCCTATTCTTCAGCAAGTGAAAGGGAAAAAAGAGTGATCTGTTATGAAATACCCACGTCTCCTCCCTTGGGCAGGGGGTTGGGCGAGACGACCTCCAAGGTCCCTTCTAGCCCTATTAATTCTATGATTCTACACGGGAGTCACGATCACATTTGGTATTTTGAGAATGTGTTGAGTCTATCCCCAAATGGCTTCAGTGCTGCCTCAGTTTAGGGAAATTTAAGAATCCCTCACTTGCCAAAAATCTGAGACACCTTTTAACATTTTGAGGACAGGTTGTTCTGAAAGCTCAGGGGAATAAAATGTTTCAGGTCCTCTTCTCGAAAGGGGGTGCTTGCAAAATGCAAATGAAGCTCATGCTGCAGGTTATCGGCTCTTGAGCAAAATCTTAAATCTCTTATTCGTTTAGTCTAAAACACTGCATTTTTTTTGAATTTAATTCATTGCTTTTAAAATTAAATATTAGATATTATTCATTTAATTTAATACATTTATTTTTAATTTATTTTTTAAAAAACAGTAAGTTAAATTTTACTTCTTTACATAAACCTCTTATTCAGTCCTGAGCGCCGAAAGTCAGCCATTATTATACCAACTGAGACTTCTCAGGAAACATACAAATGAATGAAAAACTGCTGGTGACCTTCTACTGCTGCACCTTAAGAGAGTAACTTAACCTACTGCAACCTGTGTGTGGTTTGCCAATTGCACAGGGGCAGATAGCAAAGCACTCCAGTGGGTTAATATCATTGCCCAGAGGATCATTGGCTGCCCTCCCCCCTCTTTGGAAGAGCTTTATAGCTCCCGCTGCCTTAAGAAAGTTCAAAACATCCTCAAAGATCCATCTCATCCTGGGAACCTTTTTTTTTTTTAAACTATTACCATTTGGCAGACAGTACAGGACAATAAAAACAAGGACAAAGAGGCTGAAAAACAGCTTTTATCCCAGGGCAGTAGCTCTTTTGAATTCTGTTGTGTAATGCAGTGTTGAGTGTGGTGTCAGGGGTTTTCGGTTCAATGTGTGGAGGGTGAAGGATGTATGTTTGTGTTTATTTTCATGGTCATAATGTACACTGAAGATGGTATTTAATTTCATTGTACAATGTGCAATGACAATAAAGTAAACTACACTAAATTAAAACACGGGAGCCTCCCACCTGACTGCCGCATGACAGACCACCGTCCTCCTCCTCCATCCTTCTCCGACTGAAAAACTGCTCAGGAGCTCAACGTCGTCAACGGTTCGGTGGATCAAGTATCTCAGGCGACTAGATAGAGGAGGAAACAAGAGGACTCTGCAAGGAAGGAAGACACAGAATAAAATCAACTGCTCTCAAGAAAATGCAGCGCGGTGGCTCAGCGGTTTAGACTCTGGGCTTGTCAGCTAGAAACCCAGCAGCCCGTGTTCGAGACCCCAAACGCCACAAGACAAGGTAAGTTCCTGTCCTCGCTCCAGCTCCTGCCAACCTCGCAGTTTGAAAAGCATGCAAATCATCATTTTTTTTCTTTTAACGACCCCCTAATCCCTTGCGGAGTGGAGTCTGGGCAACTGGATGGAGCTGAGTGTTTACTGGCCGGATGCCCTTCCTGTTGCCAATGCGGAGTTATATTCAGCAGATACATTCTCATCGTGCCCAGAGAGAGAAATATCTGCCTCTACCTAGGAACTAATTCACAGCCTTCTGATTGTGAGACAAGAGTGCCACCTCTAGGCCACTGCACCACTTTCAAAAAGTGTGCAAATGCGAGTAGATAAATAGGTACCACTTTGGTGCCAGATGCCCTTCCTGTCACCAATGCGGAGTTATATTCATTCTCATTGTGCCCAGAGAAAGAAATATCTGCCTCTATCTAGGAACCAGTTCACAGCCTTCTGATTGTGAGGCGAGAGCGCCACCTCTAGGCCACCGCACCTCTTCCAAAAAGTATGCAAATGCAAGTAGATAAATAGGTACCACTTTGGGTGGGAAGCTAACAGAGGGTTACTTGGACGCAGAAATGTCTTCAGACAACTCAATGGCCTTGAAACAGACATGAGCATCATGCCCCTCTCCCCCTATAGTTGGCAACAACTAGCAAAGTAAAATCCGCAAGAACTCCTTTATTTTTTATTATAAAAAGGGACAATTTAGCAGCCACAAGAAGAGAGAAAGAAACCCAGTTTGGTCTAGTGGTTAATGTACCAGGCTAGAAAGCAGGAGATCACGAGTTCAAGTCCCGCCTTTATTGTGAAAGCCAGCTGGGTGACTTTGGGCCAGTCACTCACTCTCTCAGCCCAACCCATCTCACAGGATTGTTGTTGTTGTGTGGAACAGAGGAGAAAGATGAGTTAGATATGTCTGCTGCCTTGTGTAAAAATAATAAAGGTGGGATACAAATAAATAAAAATAAGATTTAAAAAAAATATACTAGCCATTCAAATCAGAGGCAAAACCCAAGTTTGGTAGCAGAAGAACATTTCATGCATAGCCTCACTTTAAAAAAATCTTTTCAGGAAAAGCAGAGCTAAATTTCATGAATCTTACAATTTAATCCCTTTTAAAATGAACTCATGGCTTTTCTACCAGAAAAGGCTTTGCAGCCAGACAGGTAGACCGACCAAGACTCCCATTGGGTTGGGGCAACTAGAGAGAAGCGTCTTACTTTTCCAGCTGGTTCTGTGTCAGGAAGTGGTCCAGTTCCTCCATGATTTTGTCGACAAAGTCATTCTCCATAGGAGAAAGGAACACGCCGTCCAAACAACGCAGCGCCAGGGTGACAGTGGGGTGGTAGCCTGTTAAGAGGGCAACAAAATGGGGCAGATAATTAGACTAGGCCAAAAAGGTCTGCTCCATTCATCAAGAATAATCTTGTGTTACTGCTTATTGTTTTTAACATGCCTATAAAACAGGGGTCTCCCACCTTGGCAACTTTAAGACTGGAATTGAAGTCCTCCAACAATTAAAGTTGCCAGGGTGGGAGACCCTTGTTCTATAGGCATATTTTTTTAAAAAAAGCTTTGCTGGCTGGGAAATTCTGGGAGTTGAAGTCCTCCAGGCTTAAAGTTGCCAAGGTGGGAGACCCCTGCTATGGAACAGGGGTCGCCAACCTTTTGGACCTCAGGGACCACCAAACTCATAATTTTAAATCCCACGGACTACTAATATGAATTTTGACTGACAGTGGCTTGCTGATGTTTTCCCAGTGTCTCTGCAGAAAGCACAAACTCATAATTTTAAATCCCGCGGACCAGAGGCCCTGGGAAAATCCCCCAAAAAGTCTGCAGGAAAATTCCCCACCCCATTTTCCTACTGATCGATCATTCATTATTTGGGATTGCAGGATAACGTCTCCAGCTCCATTCTCAGGGGGCGGGGAGACAGACTTTTGGCTTCATGCAAAGAAAGCAGCAGAAGCTGCAGAAGTCTTTCTTTTCTCTCCCCCTAAACTCCACCAGAAATGAGTCTTTGCCAGAGCAGCCCCTTGGAGCAGGATGCCTTGCAGGGTCCCAAAGACTCATTTCTGGTGGAGTGTGGGGGAGGAAAGAAAGACTTTGGCTGCTTTCCTTGCCTGCAGCCAAAAGCAGAAGAAGAAAGAAGCGGAAAGCAGCAGCCCAGTGGCCAGGCGAGGTGCGTGGAGCAAGTGGGGCAAGTTCCTCCCCTCCGTTCTTTCCCCCCTCTCCTCACTACCTCGTGTTGTTGCAATGCAAGCCTTATGTTCCCATGGACCATGTGGGCGAGGCAGTCTTGTGTTCCCGCGCAGCCTGGATTAATTGCTTTGGGGGTGACATTTCTCTGCGGACCACCAAAATTTTCTCACGGACCACCAGTGGTNAGCCTGGATTAATTGCTTTGGGGGTGACATTTCTCTGCGGACCACCAAAATTTTCTCACGGACCACCAGTGGTCCCCAGCTCACTGGTTGGAGACCACTGCTATAGAATACGTAAGTCTTTGACTTATGGCTGCAATTGGGACGAGAATTTTCATTGCTAAGCAAGGCAATCGTTACGTGAGTCCTGCCTCATTTTGCAACATTTTTTTCACATGGATGTTCAGCAAACCATTGCAGTTATTAAGTGAGTCACATGTTCTTTCAGCGACTTTTTTTTCCGCCCAATTGACTTTGCTGGTTAGAAGCCAGTTGGGAAGGTGGCAATGTGATTCTGGGACATTGCAATTGTTTAAATTCGTGATGGTTGCCGACCACATGGATTTAGAACAGAAGAATAGAACAGAATAGAACTTTATTACTGTCTTAGACTAGCAACAGACATCACTATTTACAATATATATAAAAAATAGTACTGACACATTATAGTACATTAATAGTGGATAATAACATCCCTGTTAAGAAAATACCTGTTCTCAAACAGTTAGGGTCACTCCCTGGTTTATATGAGTGGAAAGCCAATAAGTATGCATGTAAATATCATTTTCCAAAGATTGTTCTATCTCCAGAAATTGGCACAAATTGACAGCTATAGTTCTGTAACCAATTTTTTTCTTGTAGACATTGCAGCAACATCGACCACATGGATTTGGATCCTGCGATCCTGGGGATACTGCAACAGTTATAAGTACAAGGACCGGTTGTAAGTGCAAGGGCCAGGCGTTAAATCACTTTCTGCAGTTCCCTTATAACTTCAAACGGTTGCCATTTGAAGGGTGGCAGATTGAGGAGTACCTATATAGAAGCATATACAGAGGGACTGCTTCATGTATTCTAAAGGTTGGCATAGCTAAGAAAATGAATGCACAGGTTACATACGCTATCTGCTGCATAGAAATGCCAAATATTGCAAATTGTCAAGGGGAAGTTTGGGAAAGGTTTCTATATATCTCCCAGTATTTGTTTATTGACTTATTCATGATAATTTAAAGGTTTCTATGTATTTATTTATGAGAATTTAAAGGTTTCTATATATCTCCTAATATTTATTTATTTATTTGAATTCATATGGCCACCCACTCACTCTCAGTGATTATGGGCAGTTTCAACCACAACACACACACACACACACACACACACACACACACACACAATTACAAATTAAGGTGCGTACATAAGTGCACAATCGTGCCTAGGGTCCCTGTCCTATTGTCCCCAATTATTAATTCCTATTTCTTTTATTTAAACTTTTGTTTATTCATATTTCTATTGTATTGTTAGCTTTTGACAAAATAAATAAATACATTTTCTTTCCCTTTGTTTCTTTTTTCTTTTTTTTTAAAAAAAACAACCCCACAGCATATAAACAGGTGCAAGGTTATGGAGGTTGTTTGAAAGGCAGTTAGGTGGGATGGGTGGATTTATTTGTTTGTTTATTTGTTTGTTTATCCAAATGGACTGTTGGCTACCCTTCAGCCAATACTCTCCTGACCCCAATGATTTTTCTGGCCTTTGGTGCCAACCGAAGACAAAGTGGAAGCTTTGGGGGTGCGTGTGTGTGTGTGTGTAGGGGGGGGGGAACACACACACACACACACACACACACACACACACCGCGCATCTGGATCCAGCTTGCACCACTTCTCTCCAGGGGACGGCGAGAGGTTCCCATCAGGCGAACCAGCCTCTAAGGTGCCAGTTGAGCCATATATACCCTTGTCACAAAGCAGAAGGGGCATTGGGGTGGGTGGGGGGGTGGCTTGAATCTCTCCCCCTCCCAATTCCCGCCACAGGGCGGCCTCGCTGGAGCCGCCCCCTCCCCACCTACCTGCCGGCCTCTTCTGCCCACCTGCGCTCCCCCCGCGCAACGTCTCCAAAGCCCGTGCGCTCTCCGCGGGGAGCGCACCGTTGGGAGCGCAAGCCAAGGGCGGCCCCGCGCCAAGCAACCGAGCCCCGAAGCCACTGCGGGCCCTGCTTCTGCTTCTTCTCGTCCGTCCGTCCCCCGCCCCGCAAAGTCAAGCCAAGCCAAGCCAAGCCAGCCCGCCGGAGGCTTGGAGAAGCGATCCGGGACCCCGTCCCCTTTCCATCCCGGGTCCATCCGGAGGGGATCCTGCCTGCACGTACCGCCAGGCCCGGCTCGAGAGCCCGCCCTCTTTCCCGGCAAGCCGATGGCCTCGGCCGAGCTCCGGCTCGGCTCCTCCCCGTCTCCCCCGCGCGTATCCTGGGTCCACGTGAGCGCCGGCGGCTCGGATTGGGCGGTGCGCCCGGGTGACAGCCGCGCCTTCGCTCCGGCTTAGAAGGCGGGGGGCGCGGGTGTGGGTGTGGGTGTGAAATGCCACTTTTCCCTCCGGTGCTGGGATAGAACAGCGCGGCGCGGCAATCCAGGGCTGGAAGGGGCCTCAGAGGTCATCTAGCCCAACCCCCTGCCTCCAGCAGGAGACCTTATGTCATCTGGGTTATGTTGGTGCTTCCAGCAGAGGGGAACATTCCCAGAAAACACACTCAGATACGGCGAGTCCTCGGCATAACGGTGCAACGGAGCCCCCAGACTTCCGTTCTTAAGCAAGGCAGCGGGGATGTTTTTGGCCTTGCCCCCATTCTATAATCTTTTGGCCGCGGTGGTTTAATTGAATCCCTGCCGTTGTTAAGTGAACCCTGCAGTCCTTAAGCGGATCCAGCTTCCCCGACTGACTTTGATTTGAGAAGGTTACAAATAGCAATAGCACTTGAGACATTATATATTGTACAAGTCTTCTTAAGTGCTATTGTAAGTCATATGGCCCCCAACAGTCTGGGTCCCCATTTTCCCCACCTTGGAATGATGGAAGGCTGAGTCAATTTCAGTAGCACTTAAGATTTATATTATCATTATTATTATTATTTGAATTTATATATTGCTTAATAGTGCTTTACAGCCCTCTCTAAGCGCTTTACAAGGTCAGCCTATTGTCTCCAACAATCTGGGTCTCGTTTTACCAACCTCGGAAGGAGAGAAGGCTTCCAGTCAGAATCGAACTTCTGGCAGTGAGATGAATTAGCCTACAATACTGAATTCTAATAGATAGATTTAAATAGAATTAAGATAGGTGATATGGATGGATGGATGGATAGAGACAGACAGACAGACAGACAGACAGACAGACAGACAGACAGACAGACAGACAGATAGATAGATATAGATAGATAGGCAGGCAGGCAGGCAGGCAGACATGATAAACAGAAAGATGACAGATGACAGATAAATAGAGATAGGTAGGTAGATAGGTAGATAGATATGTTAATAGATGATAAGACAGAGAGAAAAATTGTGAGAGACAGAGAGAGAGAATAGAATAGAATTATTTATTGGCCAAGTGTGATTGGACACACAAGGAATTTGTCTTGGTGCAAATGCTCTCAGTGCACATAAAAGAAAAGATACATTTGTCAAGAGTCAAAAATCATCAGGTACGACACTTAATGATAGTCATAGGGTACAATAAGCAATCAGTCATACAAGGAAACAGTCAATATAAATTGTAAGTATACAAGATAAGATATTGATAGCACTAGCACAGACTTATATACCACTTCACAGTGCTTTCCAGCCCTCTCTAAGCAGTTTACAGAGTCAGCATATTCCCCCAATAATCTGGGTCCTCATTTTACCCAACTTGGAAGGACGGAAGGCTGAGTCAACCTTGAGCCTGGTGTGATTCGAACTGCCAAATTGCAGTCAGCCAGCAGTCAGCAGAAGGAGCCTGTAGTACTGCACTCTCACCACTGCGCCAGCATCTCACCACTGCAAAGCCAAGCATCTCTACAAACGGGGGTGACACGATTGGCATAAATAGCTGCCGGTTGCCAAAGTGTCCAAATTTTGATCACGTGACCTTGGGGATGCTGCCCCAGCCATATGTGTGATAAATTGGTCATCGTTTATTTTTTTTTCAGAGTTCCTGTCGCTTTGAACGGTCACTAAATGAATGGTTTGTAAGTCAAGAACTGTCTGTATTAGAATACATCTATTTCTCCTATTTTAACTTCCATAAGTTGGAGGCGAGAAGCTGTTTGGGGACTTGTTTTAAGGCAGAGATGGGGCACTATTCCTGGGAATTGCTAAAACATCAAGTTTTAGCATGCCGAGCTAGCAGTACAGGTAGTCCTCGACTTACAACAGTTCATTTAGTGACCATTCAAAGTCACAACAGTACTGAAAAGTGTGGCTTACAACTGTTTTTCATGGTTACGACCGGGGGTGGGATGCTACTGGTTATGCCCGGTTCTATACAACCGGTAGCTCTGAAGAACAGCAGTCACCAAAACAGTTCTGTGTTTGCTGCTGTTTGGCCCACCTGCCCACCTGGGCTCTTACCTGTCCTTTATTTCCTGCTTTTTCAACCCCAGCTGCTTTGCACGACACAGCTGAGGTTGTAAAAACAGGAAGAAAGTGGCTTTTCAAATGCTGTGCACCTGTGCGCTGCGCTTTTCAGCTGTCCCAGTGGCTCAGCTAACGGTGTAGTAGATGTGCGTACCTCAAAATGCAAATACCGAACTGGTAGTAATGCCAGTTGAATCCCACCCCTGGTTATGACCTTGGCAACATTCCCATGTTCACACGATCAAAATTCAGATGCTTGGCTACTGGTTCATATTTATGACTGTTGCTGTATCCTAAGATCACATGATCATCTTTTGCGACCTTCTTACGGGCAAAGTCAACAAGGAAGCCAGATTCGCTTAGCAACCGGTTCACTAACTGATCACCTGCAGGGATTCACTGAACAACCGTGGCAAAAAAAAGCTCATAAAATGGGGCAAAACTCCCTTTTGCAAATGTCTCACTTTAACAACAGGCATTTTGGGCTCAATGGTGGTCAGGGGTGGGGATTCAGTGGTGGGATTCAAACAGTTTTCCCAGCAGTTTGGTGGGCATGGCTTGGTGGGCGCGTAGAGGCGTTCCAAATCACCTCCTGCAAGCCTGCACTCTCCCAGTCGCTTCAGCTACTGCGCAACACTCTGCTGTGCCGTGCAAAGCAGCTGCGTGTCAAAAGCAGAGGAAAAAGGTGAGTCTGGGAGCCCAAGCGGGCAGGTAGGCCCAATAGCAGAGCAGTGGAGAGAGCCGGTTTGGTCTCTGCCACTCATCACCGCTACCGGCTTGACAGAACCGGGACGAACCGGTAGAATACCACCACTGGTGGGATTCTATTGGTTCGGGCAAACCCCGAGCTCCGAAGGTCAGCTGGGAGCGAACCGCTTCGCTCCGATGATCATGTCTGCTTGCTGCTCGCCCAACTTTTTTGCTGCACTGAGCTTTACCGTCCCAGCTCATTGGCGTGGAAGAGTGGATTGCCACTCCTCAGCTGTGTAACCCCGAAGTAACATAGCAGGGAAGGATTTTTGCACTGCCGTTCATGTGTGCGAACATGCAAAGCGCATGTGTGCGAAAAGCACACGATTACCAAACCTGTTGTTATACTGGGAGCATCCCACCCCTGGTTATAAGTGAAGGACTGCCTGCATTATCTCTCTGTCTGGGGGCACACAGGGACATAGGAAGGCCCCTTCTCTCTTGGCTGTTTGATTTCCCAAGAGAAGGAAGGCTTGTTGTAGGAGGAAGTGGAAATCTGCAAGAAGAATAAAAATGGTATCCCTAGATCTCATATGGGGCAGGCTCCAAAAGGATCACCTCTAGCTCTTACAACTGAATAAACCGTAGTTAGTTGTGAACAAACCCCACTTTTTTTCTAGCCATAGGGACTGGGGGAGGGAAGGAGAGTGCTCACCAGAGATCTGTCCTCCTGCAGAGAGACTCTGAAAAGAGGCTGAAGAGTGAGAAAATATACTACCAGTTGTGGGTACTCTTAGGGCCACAGGTCACCCACCCTTGCATCAACAAGGAAGGGATAGGGTGGTCTATGGCACCCAGCTCATTCTCAAGTTGGAGCCCTCAACACTGAGTAGCAATCACTTCTTTAAGAGAAAACTTACTCGATCTTCAGTTGGTAAAGGGTCATCCCTTAAGCTGTTCTGATCTTTCTAGCGACTGATCTCAGAATTGTCTCCTAGTTCTAGAAGCCCCATTGTCTGTCTTAAAGGGCCCTTGCTGCATTCTCACAAAGCCAACTTCCCAGCAGGTCAGGGGTGCCCAACCTTGGCAGCGTTAAGGCTTGTGGACCTCAACTCCCACAATTTCTCCAGCCAGCTACGGTTGGACACCCCCGCTGGAGATTATTCTATCCGGTTTTCTGAATCACCTGCTAATTATGTCACGGGATTTTCTTCACCTGTTAGATCAGGGGTGTCAAAACTAGCGATGACATGTCCTCACGTGATATATCACAACTTTTTTCCGTCTGCTGGTGGCCAAGTGCTAAGGCAGGACTTCCCTTCCTACCTACCTTCCTTCCTTCCTTCCTTCTTTTTCTTTCCCTTTCATTCTCTTTTGTTTTTCCTTCCCCTCTTTCCTTCTTTTTTCCTTCCTTACTCTCTTCTCATCTTCTCTTCTTTCTCTTTCTCCTTTCCTCTCCCTTCTTGGATGCTCAAATGCAACAGGGGAAACATTTCTCTTTTTCTTTCGCTTTTTCGTTCGTTTTGCTAGCCCTCTGACAGTGAGAACAGAGCCTGGGGAGGAGGCAGCCCCCTGGGCCCCGTTTTTGGCCTGGATGGTCTCCTGAAGCCCTCTCCATTTTCACTGACAGAGGCACCATGGGCTAGTCCTTCACTATTTCCATGGCTGCCAGTGGTGGGATTCAAAAAAATGTTACTAGCGGTTCTGTGGATGTGGCTTGGTGGGCATGGCAGTGGAAGGATACTATAAAATCTCCATTCCCTCCCCATCCCACTAACCTGCTTTTCAGCTCCATTCTCCCTGTGCAGGGCAACCAAAGAAGACCCAGCCCATCAGCTGTGACTCAATGGGAGGCAGAGAATAGACGGGGGTGGGATCAGTCAGAGGTGGCATTTGCCAGTTCTCCGAACTACTCAACATTTCCATTACCGGTTCTCCAGAACGGGTCAGAACCTGCTGAATACCACCTCTGATGGCTGCCCCGCCGGACAGAGTTAAGCACCCTACAGTCTGAATCTGGCCCACGGGCCTTATATTTGACACCTCTGCTCTATACATTCAGCCCTGAAGCACCTGTGAAAAAATCAGGGCCTCAGTCTAATGGGTCCATTATTCATTCCTAGACATATTTCCCTCAGGTTTCCTTTGGCCTTTTCAGGACTTATCAAGCATACAGGTGGCATAGCTGAGCCTTTTTGATGCCACCCTGTTGCTGCCAGACCTCCCTCTCTGAGGTTCATTGCAAGAGACTCCTTGCCCTTTGCAGGTTAAGTGCTCTGACTCTTTTCCTCTCCCTGGACTGGCGCTGATTGCCCAAAATTAACATACAAATTGAGAAAGCCAATTTTACGATTGCACAAGAGTCTTTTCTTCAGGTGGTCAAGACCTTCATGCATCTTCTAGATTGGCTTGGCTTGACTTCTCTAGTTAACAGATTCTCTGCATAAGCATCGTTCCTTTCTTCCTGATGAGAATAATCTCAAATGTTGGAACAGAAAATTAGTGAGAGAAACTCCTGGGCTTGTGGAGAGTTTGATTTCCAGTGCCGGACAGTATGGTGCGTGTTTTTCCAGTCCTTTGTCTCATGAAATCATGCTGTGTTGGGGCTTCTGGGCAGTATTATCCCATATGCTGATAAGTTACGAAATGGAAAAGTGACTTCCAAATGTCCAAACTACTTTATAAACATTGGTTGGGATCATTCATGGTACGAAGCTATGCATGGTTGCAATAATCAGCATTCCACAGAATAGAACATAGAATTATTAGACTGGAAAGGACCTTGGAGGTCCTAGTTCAATCCCTTGCTCAAACAAAACACCCTATCCTATACCATTCCAGGCAATGGCTGTCCAGTGTCATGCCCCTGTCAGAGTCTGAATCCGAGGAGGAAGACGAACAACTGACAGAGAATGGGAATGTGGCTCCATTGGCTGTGGAGGAAACTGGGGAAGGGCAAAGTCTGGCTGGGCAGAGCAGGGGAGAGTTAGAACAAGGGAGAGGGAGTTCAGAGGAAGACCCAGGCCCACCCTCTCTTCATCCTAGGGCATGCAGAGAAGAACAGAGAAGACAGCAAGGTGGCTTGGGTGGCTTATGGGGGAGGAAAGGGCCCTGATTCCCTTAATTAGCCACAATTGGGAAGAGAGTTTAAAAGAGATGCAACAGAGAGTGGCATCTGCTGGGAACAAACGTGAGTTTATCTTGTGTTGACTGTGGTTATTTGCATTCCTGGCATCCTCCCAACCGGGTTGAACTACTGCCGTTCCTTCACATCTGGAATTCCTTCTCTTGCTGCCTCGATTGGACTGATAGTTAAAGTTTTTGTTGACAAAGTTTAGGACTTGATTGTCTGCAGCCAAAGGTTGTTCCTGGGAGAGTTTTTCTTCAGCCAGAAGGTAACCAGGACATTGAGGGCAAAGTTGGAGCAAATAAAGGGACTCCTACTGATTATCTGACTGTGTTGCCTTTGGGTCACACCCCAGGTCATCACATCCAGCTTCTTCTTGAAAACCTCCACTGATACAGACCCACAAGTTTTGGAAGCAAGCCTTTCCATTGATTAATTGTTCTCACTGATTGTCAGGAAATTTTTTCTCACTTCTAGACTGGATTTCTCTTTAATGATTTACCACCAATTACTTCTTGTCCTGCTTTCAGGTGCTTCAAAGAATGTCATTCCTTCTCTTCTCTATGGAAACCCCTCAAGAAGTGAAAGACCACTATCATATCACCCCTAGTCCTTCACTGCATGCTACACCATAATAATGCATAGGTTGCTAGTCCCAACAGGTAGGTTTACCTAGGTTTACCAATTACTCGAAGTCAGAATTATAGTATGTCAGCTTCAGTATCTTGTTGGGTGAATGTAGACATCAGTATGAAGATTTTGAGAACCTGGCTCTCAACCCAGACTAAGAGAATCTTTTTTTAAATAAAGGTTAAATTATGGCAACTGGACCAAAGTTTATTGAGACGTTTCGTTACTCATCCAAGTAACTTCATCAAAATAGTAACAAATAAGGCAGAGTGTCATTGGAATATAACAACTCTTCACACACCAACTGCAGGAGTTTCTCCACAAAATGCATTGCAATATGTCAATTAAGGCCAAAGGTATCTTTAAAAAAAACAGAGGTGATATTCAGGTTCTGACCAGTTCTGGAGAACCGGTAGCGGAAATTTTGAGTAGTTTGGAAAACCAGCAAATACCACCTCTAACTGGCCCTGCCCCCATCTATTATCTGTCTCCCATTGAGTCCCTGTCTTTCAGGTTACTTCATATGTGGCAGGAGATGCTGCTGAGGTACCAAAGCATATCAAAGACTCTTTGAGCAAAACTTCTGAAACACCTATCATTTATTCCAAAAACAGCTGTGTCAGGTTAGTGGGGTGGGAAGGGAATGGGATTTTGCAAAGTTGTAGATAGGCTGGCCCAATCTTTCTGGGTCAAGTGGGGCTGCTTCCCAAGAGCATGTTTCTCCTTTAGGGAAATATAATATCCTGCCTTTTAAAATATTTCTCAAAATACTTCATTCTTCTAGGGGGGGGGTGCTAACTTTCTACAGGTGGTAAGTCTAGGACTACCTGTATTACAAGACTACATGTACAGACTCTTGCAAATTTGAGTATACAAACTTCCCCCATCTAGTTTTGTCCGCTTGATCCATTCAGACAAATCTTTCCTAAGCTGCTGCTTCCTCTAAGGTTAAATCATGGCAACTGAGAGAGATGACAAAGCTGACTAAAGAACGTTTGGGAAGGATGTTCTTTGAACTGGCAATTTCAGTGGCTGTGTGGTGGCACAAAAGCAACAAAGCCACAAAAGTAGGTAAAGTCCCTTTAATACCTCCAACTTGGTTCCCAATGTCCAGTTATCATCAGCTATAGAAAAAACTCTCCCAAGAACAGTCTTTAAAGGGAAGAAATTCAGTCCAAATCCAAGGTACATATAAATTATAAATGAAAACCAATACAAACCAGGATGCAGCATTTAACGAGACAAGGCAGGATAAGGAATTGAAGACTTCAAAAGATAATGAACCACACACAGTTGGGAAGACGCCAGAACCCAGATAGGACTTGACAAACCAAAATAATTCATGCTTTGCTTCCAGCAAACACCCTCTTTCTCCTGTTTTCCCAGCTGCAGCTAATTAAGGGAATTAGGGCCTTTTTCTCCCCCGTAACCCACATTGTTTCCTTATTTGTTCCTCCCTGTGTGCCCTAGGATGCATAGGGGGTGGGCCTGGGTCTTCCTCTGAATGCCCAGCCGGACTGTGCCCTTTCCCAGTTTCCTGCACATCCACGGGAGCCACACTCCCACTCCCTGTCAGCTGTTCCACCTCTCCCTCAGAATCAGATTCCAACAGGGGCATGACAGGTTTCTTCAGACACATCAGATCTTGAATCAAATCAAACTTATCACTGCAAAATGAGAATGAATGAATGCAAATTTTCACCATCTAATCATGGTGATGCTTGATACGTTTATGAGAATCCTTGGTTTAGGTTTCCATTTTAGTTTTATCCTGAACAGCAAAGTTGCAACGTCTCTTCTCGCTTCCCCAAATGCTGGGCCCCACACTCTACTCTCTGGGCAGTGAGAAGGGGGCTATTTACAATCACCTTTACAATTCATCTCTGGTCAAGAGGCATGAGTCATATAGCCTGACCTTTGTGTCTCTAATAGCATCTGGTTCAGCTTCTTCAGTAGCAGCAGCCTAAGACCTTCCAGTCTGTTTCCTGGTAACTGGGGATGTTGGGAAAATGTCAGACTTGGTTAATTAGGCATTCCACCCCCAATCCTACCCAAAAGTCTGAGCTGAAAAGAGCTCTGTGGACGGCTCAAAGCTAAATGTAGCTCTTTTCCCAAGTGAAAAATTGTTTCAGCACCTACCTTCCCTCCAGTTTTGAATTCCGAAGCAATTTTATTTCTCACTCAGGAGAGCTACTTTCATGAAGTAGCTCAGTAAATGTTCATATCAGTGTCTTATCAGCCATCATGAATACAGTATTCTGGTGGCGCAGAGGTTAGAGTGTAATACTTAGAGCAGGCTACTTCTACTGACTGTCAGCAGTTCGATAGTTCAATTCTCACTGGCTCAAGGTTGATTCGGCCTTCCATCCTTCAAATATGGGTAAAATGAGGACCCAGATTATTGGGGGCAATAGGCTGACTATAAACCTACTTAGAGAGGGCTGGAAACACTGTGAAGCATTATATAAGTCTAAGGACTATTGTTATTGCCCTTCCTTCCTTCCTTCCTTCCTTCCTTCCTTCCTTCCTTCCTTCCTTCCTTCCTTCCTTCCTTCCTTCTTTCTTTCCATGGTGCACAGCAGTGGTAGCATTCAGCAGGTTCTGACCAGTTCTTGAGAAGCGCCAGCGGAAATTTTGAGTAGTTTGGAGAACCGGCAAATACCGCCTCTGACTGGAGATTTTACGGTATCCTTCCCCTGCCACACCCACCAAGTCACGCCCACAGAACCAGTAGTAAAAAAATTTGAATCCCACCACTGGTGCCCAGTGATTAGAGTACAATATTTCAGGTTGACACTGCCCATAGCCAGGAGTTCAATTCTCATTGGCTCCAGGTTGACTCTGCCTCTGTCCTTCCAAGGTGGATCAAATGGGGACCCAGATTATTGGAGGACAAGAGGCTGACTCTGTAAACTGCTTAGAAAGGGCTGGAAAACACTGTGAAGCATTATATAAGTCTTAGTGCTGTTGCTATTCACACTGTTTTTTTAAGGAAACCCTGAATAGGATTTTGCAAATGACAAAAGGAAGCCTAGCATATATAACACAAGGCAGGCTCTGAAGATTTTCACAAAAAAGGAAGCTCCGGTTTGCCCACATATGGTTCAAATACAGGTAGTCCTTGGCTTCCAACAGCTCATTGAGTGGCCATTCAACATTGCAACGGCACTGAAAGAAGGGACTGAGGACCATTTTCCCCCATTTACAACTGTTGCAGGATCCCCCTGGTCCTGTGATCATAAGTCAGAGGCCACTGACTCCTATTTATGATGGTCACAGTGTCCCAGGATCACAGGGTAGCCTTTTGAGACTTCTCATGAGCAAAGTCAATGGGGAAGCTGGATTTACCTCATAACTATGTCACTACACAATGTGCAGTGATTCTCTTAACAACAATGGCAAGAAAGGTTGCAAAATGGGGCCAAATTCACTTAGCAAATGTCTCGCTTTGCAACAAACTTTTGGGCCCAGTTGGGATAGTACGACGAGGACTGCCTGTAAAAGGGAATTCATAGCTGGCTGGGCAATTCTGGGAGTTGAAGTCCACGAATCTTAAAGTTGCCAAGGTTGGGTTGCCCTGAACTGGAGTACAGAAGACAGAAGCTTCCAGTGCTAACCTTCTCTCAGCTGGTCTTCTGAAAGCTCACAGATTTCAACACAAACCACCATACAACAGCAGAAAGCAAGTTTCAAGGTGTTTAATGTCAAACAACAAACTTCCCATCCAGCAAGAACGGCATACAACCTGGCCTAGGTTAGCACTGGAAGCTTCTGCCTTCCAATGCTATTTAAAGGTATAAACACACCAAAGGTGGTCTTCAGCAGGTTCTGACCAGTTCTGGAGAACCGGTCGCTGAAATGTTGAGTAGTTCGGAGAACCGTCAAATACTGTCTCTGACTGGAGATTTTACAGTCTCCTTCCCCTGCCACGCCCACCAAGCCACGCCCACAGAACCGGTAGTAAAAAAAAATTTGAATCCCACCACTGAAAGACACCCTCCTAAATGCTCCTATCTCCTGTACTCACCCATAATTAGCCCCTTAATTACCCTTTAGGTCACCATCCAGTTATACCTAATAGGTCCATTGTTTCCTATCTCTGCAATCTATCTTTCACCTATGAACCTTCCCTACTTGCGAGTAAACTATATACCCAGATCCCCCCCCCCCATCAATCATTGCAGCATTGCAGTCAATTCCAAAAGCCGCAGAGCAGGGGGTTCCTGAATTCTCCCTCTTGTCATCATCGACCATCCCGCTCCACCGAAGCACAATTCTGGAAGTATAGAGTGTCAGGCTTCAGCGGCTCTTGCAAACGTGCTGACGGGAATTAGAAAATGACTTTTTTTTCATCTGTTCGATGTTGTTTATTCTCCTGGAGCCACTAATCGTTGGGAGAAAACATATGGTAGAGCAGGGTGTCATATGCATAATACGTTGCTGCCTTTCTGCAGCCATGCATTGGTAGCCATCAGGTCCCAATTCATGTGTTCCTTTGCAGACATGCTGTGATGACCCAGGTGTGGCACAAAGGCAACACAGTTAAATAAGCAAGAAGAGTCCCTTTATTATCTCCAACTTTGCCCCCAATGTTCAAGTTACCTTTGGCTGGAGAAAAACTCTCCCAGGAACAGTCTTTAAGTGGAGGAAATTCAATCCGAAAACAAAGTACATTGAAACTGTAACTAAAAATCCCAACAAACACGCTGCAGTAATTAACTTGACAGGGCAGGAGAAGGAATTGCAGACTTGAAAGCAAACACAGTTGGGAAGATGCCAGGAACACAGATAAGCCTCCATGATACCACATAATTCACTATTTGCTCCCAGCAAGTTGCTGTGTGCAACTTCCCTTTTTAAACACTTTGTTCCCAGCTGCAGCTAATGAAGGGAATCAGGGCCCTTTCCTTCCCCATAAGCCGTGCAACTTGCTCCCTTCTCCATTCCTCCCTGCATGCCCTAGGATGAAGAGGGGTCTGGGTCTTCCTCCGAATTCCCTCTCCCTTGCTCTACCTCTCTCCTGCTCTGCCCAGCCAGACTTTGCCCTTTCCCAATTTCCTCCACAGCCAAGGGAGCCACACTCCCATTCCCTGTCAGCTGATCAGCCTCCCCCTCCGAATCCGACAGGGGCTTTCTATCAATATTTATGACCTTCTGGTAGATAAGCCCCTGAAGATGACATACAGTTGCCAATTACTGCTTTCTAACTTCACCACCTTATATTAGGGGCACACAAATGTGCTGTGTATAATTCCTTGACAACAAACAAACAAACACAAACCAAATGAAACCATCTTTCAACTGTATAGTGTGTCGGTTGGTACATATCTTTTGTGCATAATGTCAACAGTCTTTCAAGTTTAGATTAAAATTTATCTTGTAAAAAACCTATCCATATCATATTGACTTACTGTTAATCATCATTAGACTTTAATTACAAATTTACTCCGTCCTTTTCAAGCAAATTTTAATTCTTTCCCTAGTAATCAATTGTATAATTTCATTGTATTATCTTTACTATCATGTTATATTTATATTATATTGCATTTCATTTCTCTATTTTCCTATCTCGCCATTGATAAACTAAATCCCATATTTTATAATATTCTTTTTCTTTGTCATACA
The DNA here is from genome assembly GCA_004320025.1 of Laticauda laticaudata. Taxonomy (NCBI): domain Eukaryota; kingdom Metazoa; phylum Chordata; class Lepidosauria; order Squamata; family Elapidae; genus Laticauda; species Laticauda laticaudata. The sequence goes on along the minus strand of BHFT01055081.1, from coordinate 11,933 downwards.
TATTCTTGCTCTCCTTTGTATTTTATTTTGCTGATTTCAGACTGTCAGAAAGTTTATATGTTCTGCATCCTGGAGTTTGTTTGTTTTGTTGCCAAGCTTTTTGGTTCAGCAAACTGAGCCAGTTTCAGGACTTTGAACTGTGTTTGATATTATTATCAATTTTAATTAATATTAATTAAATATTATCTATTATTATTATAAAACTTTTATTAATTAAACATGAAACTCAATCAATGGAACATTTAAAAATGTATCACAAATATTATTGACTGGCACTGATGGTTGATACCGGATGCTGCCAGCATCCTAGGTATCAATCAAGTATCCTCTTAAAATGTATGTTGAATGCTTCAGCCTCCCATCCCCAGCCATATTACAACCTGACAATGATTATGGGCCATTCTGCAGTAATTGTCCAGTTCTGATTATTTTTGTGTCTTTTTGTTGAAGATTGCCCAACAAGAAGAATGTGGAAAGTGATCCTTCTGGTTTTACAAATGATGTTTAGCAAACAGTAGAATGTCAAGAAAATGGAGATATTTCACTCTGTTTAAAAGTGGCTGCACAACTTTCTCTTTGATGTCACAAGGAATATGGAAAACAGTCAGCTGTCTTCCTTTCCTCTTTTCTGTTTCTTTCCTCCTGCCACTCTAAATTTAGCAGACAGGATGAGAATACATAAAGAGAAAATAATTAAAAGTCGCAGACAGGAAAAGCTAAGTAAAAAGGCATTGTTATTGAAATACGGTACAGGGGTGTTATTAACAGCCAATCCAAATCAAATGTTCAGTCAAAGAACATTAAACTCAGGGCTGAACTAGCCATGTATTAGACTGATAACATCACATGCTCTGGTTTCTTTAACCAAACTTTGAAGAAACTACATTGAGTGCCATGAAACCATGCCTTTCCTTTATTTTATTTTATTTTCCTTTCCTGGTCTTCCAAACAAACAGAGATTCCTAAGATCCATTATCTGCTGCCTCTTTTTAATATGATAACAGATAACGGATAATCAGAGTTGGAAGGGACCTTATAGGCTATCTAGCAGGAGACCCTACACCATTTCTGACAAATGGCACTAATATGGTAGTAGACCATATTATTATTAAGACCATATTAGTAAACCATTAATGCCCTTTTGTCTCTTTTCATTTAACAAATTAAGTTATTTGGGATTCATCTATGAGAATTTTCCTTTGCAGCCTTGTTCATCGTATAGTCACTCTTACAGAACTAATCTTGGAGAAAAGCATTGTTGAAATGAACAAAACATGTCTGCTTCCCCTTTGCTTGAGACTTATTCAATAATATTTTTTTAAGTTCCAGTTTACAAATGAAAAATTGGTCCTCTTATCTGCATCACTTGCTGGTGCAATACCATATCTCTCATCCAGTCTCTCTAAATAGCCTGTATTTGAGAAAATACTTATTAGGATTTCTAATATTGATGGTTATGGTTATGCTTCTTGGTTGTGCTTCTGCTAGCAATGTTTTCCTGTTTTAGACAAGAGTCTGGTGTACTACATAATACATGTTTAATTTGCTTCACAGGTGTTTTGGAATTGATTAGACTAAATTCATGGAAATGCAGTTCCTTGGTATATGTGGAGACAAATATTAATTTCCTTTCCAAAGATCAGGAAGTTTAGTTGATGTATAGCCCTGAGGCACCACTCAAAACCCAAAATCTGAGCCTAGCGCTTTCTGGGACCTCCCTTGATAATGCATGATATTCAGTGGCATGTTTTAAAAAGAGTTTTTTATGGTATGAAAAAATATACAGCATCGTAACTACTCATCTTATATGAAGAACCATTCCTAAAACCTGAATGTTTTCAATCACATTCTCCTGACTATCAAGAGCCAAAAATGAAGGAATAAATAGGAATTAGAAAGGAGGCAACCAGCCACAGAAAGTTTATCCAACTCTTGTATGAAGGAGAAGCAACAAACAAGGATGCCTTTACACAATACTGTATTTCCTACATATTCACCATGACTCTGTTAAGATTAAGATAGCTTGTGTTCTTCATCTAACAATACATCTTTTCTCTTAGCTGCTGCCCTCCAGATAATTAGTTTACTGATTTATTTGGAAAAAAAATTTTTGCCTGCAGCAATCAAGAGGCATGACAAAGCAGCAACATTATTTAGCCATATTAACTATTGCATATATCACATGTCAACTATGGGATGCTCTCCCAGAACATCCAAAGGACGGTAATTGATTCTTTTAATTCTGCTATAAAAATAAGGAGTTAGAGGTAAGGTTTGAATAAAAATAGTCCAATCTTGCTTAAAACATGTTCTGTATATGTCTCATGAGTACAGACTTTTTATATATTTCAGTTGTAGATATAATTTACTCCTTTTCATTATAAGGACAGTTAAAAACATACATTTTTTCATTGAAACAACACACTAAACCATCCCTCAGTCAGTTTCAGTGGTCGGTTACTTGTAATTTCTTCCCAGAGGACAGGAAAGTCTTTCCCATATGTTCTTTCTTCAAAGAACCATCTTAAAAATTATCCTGTAAGATAGAAGCTCTGTAGCTAGTTGGGTGTCAAAAGATATGAAAATCATCTACAACCTGTCATTTTGGAACATTTTGCAACTGATTCCAGGAAAAACAGCCTTCAAAATGAAGCCAATGATATAGACGAGGATTATTTTTTATTAACAAAGCATATCTGTAGTTCTTGCAAACCCTGTAGAAATTATCATCCCATAGGGTCATTGTGTAATTCCAATGCCTACAAATTAGTTTAATAAAATCACATATTTTGGAGGTTATGTCCTAATGGCCAACATTTCTATTTTACCCTTTTTAAAAATGTGGTATGAACCAGATTTCATTTTAAGCCATGCAAATAACTGTGGCACTCTATTTACACCTATCCATAAGTGAGAGGAAACACCATTTGGAGTAATATCTCTTTGGCTCTGTCTGATGGTTGAAGATTGTCAGCGGCATAATTACTAAAAACAGTGGGTAAAGTCTTGGGACCCTTTCAAAGCTAGCTATTTATTCTGTCATAAAAGTTTCTGAATAATAATTCATCACATACATGATGTAGTCATCTGTGGTTCCTCATGCCATAATAGCTTTTAAAATGCCACAAGAAACTTTTGTGTATGTGTGAGGTTTTGCTACAACAGACAAAGCTAATTATCCCTGCAGAAATACTTTCTAATAAGATACATCGATATTTGTTTTGGATGAGATAGATCTACAAAATGATTTCATTAGGCCTGGTCCCTTTTCTCCTCACAGGCAGCCACCAATTTCATCCAACCCACAGAAAAGGTTCGTGGACACTGCTTCCATCTCCCTCTGCATGATCATCCTTGGTACTCTCTTCATCCATTGCATCGGTGGCAAAGGGAGAGATCTTCTCCAGTGAGAGATCCATGTCATACTCCACATGAATAATGGCCGACAAAACAGCCGCACTGTTACCATGAGATGATTGGGGGACCTTTTCCAACCCCAGATCTTCCTCCTCCCCTGGAAGAGTTATACCATGAGGGAGAAAGTGTGGGTAATTTAAAGTCCCAAGGTCTTTCTGGCAGGTGGTATCATGATGGTAGGAAACCAACTCGTTGCTGAAGTTTACAGTCTCCACAGCGTTGCTGGGACACAAGCGACCACAGCCCAAGATGGCCGCAAAAGCCTTCTGGAAGTCGGCATTGAAGGCATAGATGATGGGATTGAGAGAGGAGTTTGCCCAGCCAAACCAGACAAAGATGTTGAAAATGGTGTCACTGATGCAGGGGAGCTTCCCCATTCTATGAAGGTCAGGATCACAGAATGGCACAATGCAGTTGAGCACAAAGAAAGGAAGCCAACAGAAGACGAAAACTCCCATTATGATAGAAAGAGTCTTCAGGACCTTGGTTTCTTTTCTAAAGGAGTTCTTCAAGGAGACCTCGTGGGAACACTCACTGCTTTGGCAACTCTGGGCATGTTCCACAGCCCTCTCCAGAGAAGAGATCCTTCGTATCTGTCTCTGAGCAATGCGGAAAATCTGGGTGTATGTCACTATCATGATGGCGACGGGAATGTAGAAACTGATGAAGGATGAGGAGATGGCATAGGTTCTGTTGAGGCTAGAATCACAGTTCCCTTCAAGGGTCCAGGTGAGGTTGGAGACTGGTTCCTCACCAGGAAGGAGCTTCCTAGCTTTGTGCCACCTCAGATGGACAGGTATGAATGAGATCAGAATGGAGAGCATCCAAGCCACCCCGATCATCACGGAAGCTACCCGCGGAGTCATCTTCCGTTCATAGCAGAAGGGGCTAGAAATGGCCCAGTAGCGGTCCATGCTGATAATGCACAAGTTGAGGATGGATGCTGTGGAGCACATGATATCAAAGGCCACCCAAATGTCACAGAAAGCCCCAAAGGGCCAGAAACCAGCCACTTCCACCACCGCTTTCCAGGGCATCACCAACACAGCCACAAAGAGGTCTGAAACAGCCAAGGAAATGACAAAGAAGTTGGTCACCTTGGAGCGTAGGTGTCTAAATTTGATTACTGCCAGGCACACAAGCATGTTGCCCAGTAGGGTGAAGAGGATGAGAAGCACCAACAGGGCAGCCATCACCACACGCAAGGACATTTTTGTCTTCTCCACCTGGCTTTTCTTCATGAAGGTATCATTGGTGGTGGCAGATGCTCCATCTTTTCCTCCTGACAAGCCAAGTCCACCCATGTCTACCTGTGAGCCTTCGGTGCCCATGATGAAGGGTGTGCCATCCACTACATCTCTGCCCTTCCAACAGTCACCACCAAGCCCAGCTTCTCCTCTTGCATTTCAGAAACAATCACTCCGTGCTCCCAGAGTTTCCAGGCTCGCAGGCGCAACTTGAGCTGAAAAGAAGCGACGTTCAACATTTCTCTCCTTTGCAAGACTCCAGCAATGAGCCAGAGATATTCCCTCCTCCGCTGCCTTTTTGCTTCCCCGGGCTGCCAGCCACTCTCAGCCAGCCACGCTTTTGGCAGAGAGGATTTATCATGCAAGCCCTCCTTCACTCTCTGCTCCCCACTTTCCCCATGAAGCTCATCACTTTTGTCTCTGCTTGGCAAGAGTTTAGCTAGAGCTTAATCCTTTTTCTGCTGGTAGAGATGAGACCTGGAGATGCAGAGAGGGAGAGAGACCAAGACCTGGGTTTCCCCACCCACCCCTTTTCTTTGCTGCTGTTCCTGTTGCTGCTGCTGCTGCTGCTATAAGCTCTCTCTGCATTTGAGCTCCACTGCTGTTGCAGTTCTCATGCTGGTCACCACATGCCAAGACCTTCTGTTCAGGTGAGGACCCCCCCCCCTTTCTCATTTCTATGTACCTCTTTCTTCAAGATTGTCAGGCACCTGACATGAGGTGTGTTCCACGGAACCCAAGGACTCTCCCCAATTTTTTTTTTTTTAAAGCAAAGGAGTGGGAAAGCAAGCAATTAGAGGAATCACAAGGATTTGGAATCTTTGATTTAACATTAAAGCAGAGGATGGAAATTCTTTCAGTAATAAGCCTCTCTTTGAAGCAGAGCTATTGAATGTGGAAGTCAGAAACTGCAGGGGTAAGAAAGGACTTTAACCCAAACTATTATCTTTGTTAAGTTTGGGAGGGAGGGGATATGCAGGAATCAATCATCTCCCCCCCCCCCACATTTCTCTGCAATCTGAGCACCAGCTCATTGTCAAATGCTCCTTTTGTTAGTTAGAAACAAGTCATTTGGGTTGAAGGAGGAATTATTTGCTTTCACAGTTAATAGAAACATATATTTTGGCTTTCTTGGGAGAAAGTATCTCGTCCAACAGCCAGCCAATGGACAAAATCAAGGATCAAATTTCTCTGATAGGGGACTATTTTTATTCTCTGCTAAAAAAAAAAAAATATCTTCCCTGCCTTTCATTCCAGTCTGTTTTACTCTCAAGTAGCTTTATTTTAACATTCAACCAAGGCACCTTCTTCTTATAAGGCAAGCCGAGCAGGTCAATTTTTATACAGCAACAGAACCAAATCAACTATTAAAAGAGTCCAACTTTTGAACCTCTGTGGTAAAATTGGCATGTAATAAGCCATAATATAAAACAATCTATTTATAACATCAATTTTACTTGTAGCAATGCCTTCAATAGTTGTAATAATTGTCATAATTGTAATGTAATAATTGTAGCAATGCCTTCAACAGTTCATACATGTCCCTTTGGGACGATATAAAGCATACAGTGGAACTAATCACATTTTTTTATTAATGTCTGATTTGTGTCTGGTCATGACCCTGGAAGCAACTATGGGAAGCCTCCTATTTCTTCCATTTTGTGAGTGTGCTCACCACACACTCTTGAAGTAACAAATGGGCCTTTGGCCCAAAGCAGTTTCTTTACAACTGACTATGGAATGTGTTATGATTATAGTGGCACTTTCCTTCCCTTCCTTTATATTGACGTCCCTGGTCATATAAAGAGATCAGAGAAAGACACCAATGCATATGATCAACTTATGATCAGCCACTCAGCAACTTTTCAAAGGAGCCTCCTAGGGTTACTTTCAACCCAAATTCAAAGTTCTGATGCCCCCCCCCATAAGAATCACATGCTAGCATTGTAGGCACTCAATAACTGGTCCACATTTATGGCCATTGCTGTGTCCCTCAGTCACATGGCCACAATTTATGTCATTTTTAAAAAAATGGAAACTGGCATTTATGCCTATGGACATTCTCCATCCTCCAGGTCATGGTTGTTCCAGGTGTTTTTTCAAGAGGCAACTGGTGGGGAATGGGATTTATACTCCTTGCAGCCAGCTGAATATAAATCCTGGGACAGCCATGACCTGGATGACTAAGAATCTCTATGGACTTTTAGCCATACAGTTTGGGGTGAACAACCTTTGAATAGTGTAGGAATAGAAATGGATTTCCAGAGGAAAAATTGCAGACTACAAGAACCATTTGCACCACTTAGGTGACCCTGAGGACACAGATAAACCTCCAAGTGGTCTCAATCGCCCTCTAAAAGGATGCAAATGACCAGCTGTTTGCAAGAAATATAAATCCTTCCATTCCCCACAATCCACTCAGAGCTGAAGAAGCTTCTTGCATGAGAAGCAAAATGTCTTCAAAGAGAAACCAGAAAGTCCAGTTGCCTCTTGAAAAAACACCTTTGGGAAAACTAACATTTACTTTTGGCAAAATAGGCCATTGATGACAATAGATTCACTTAACGACTGCTGCAAAAAACATTATAAAACCAGGAACGGTCACATGGTGACCTACTTAATGGCTAACATGACCGACAACTGTAATTCTGAGATCAATTACAGTCATAAGTGGATGACATACTTCTTTCTCGGTCCGCTTCCGATATTATTTTTCCCACCAATTGCTTGAAGAGGGCTTGCAAATGCAGTGGCATGGAGTGTCCATCAATTTCTCATGCCCTGCTTCTAAAATATTCCATTCCTGCCAAAACAGGAATAACGGCCAGCCAGCATTCCTGTTCTCATTTTGCTTTGGAGAAATTTCACATCTTCCCTCACTCCTAATTTTCAAACTTGTAAAAAGCTGCCTTGACATCAAATCCTGGGCTGGGTGCAGAGGTGGTATTCAGCTGGTTCTGACGTAGCGGAAATTTTGAGTAGTTCGGAGAGCCAGCAAATCCCACTTCTGACTGGCCCTGCCCCCATCTATTCTCTGCCACCCATTGAGTCCCAGCTGATCGGCTGGGTCTTCTTTGGTTGCCCTGCACAGGAGAACAGAGCTGGAAAGCAGGTTAGCAGGGTGGGGAGGGAATGGGGATTTTGTGGTAACCTTCCCCTGCCATGAAGTCATGCCCACCAAGCCACACCCACCAAGCCACATCCACAGACCCAGTAGTAAAAAAATTTGAATCCCACCATTGGGAGAGGGGGCGTCTGTCATGCCGTCTCTCTAAGCACAATGTCAACTTCAAAATAGAAGTCGTTTTCAACTTATAACCGGTTGTTTAAGGACGGTTCAAAGTTACGATGCTTGCACTTACAATCCTCCCAAGATCACAAGTTAGGAGGTTGGCAACTGGCTTGCATTTGTGACCGGTTGCAGCATCCTGTGGTCACATGATTGTGATCTGTGACTTTTTGTTGCCAATTTCAAGCACCCCCACTGGTGAAGCTGGAATCCTTTAGCTGCTCCATTTAATTATTTGTTCTTACTGTCAGAAAATTTCTCCTTGGTTCTCGAATGGATTCCTCTTTAATTATCTTCCACCTGTTACTTCTGATCCTTCCCCATGGTGCTTCTGGAGAACAGCCCCCACAAACACTGGAAGATTGCTATCATCACCCTCTAATCCAAGGGTCTTCAAACTTGGCAAGTTTAAGACTTGTGGACTTCAACTTCCAGAATTCCTGAGCTAACATGACTGGAGGAGGAATTCTGGGAGTTGAAGTCCACAAGTCTTCAAGCTGTCAAGTTGGAAGACCCCTGCTCTAGTCCTTCTCTTCCTCAGACTGAATATACCTAGTTCCCTTAGCTGTAAATATCTATTCTCCATAGGAACATGGAATGTAAGAACCATGGTGAGGTGGCTGAGTGGAATCACTGAAGCAGTTGGCATGAGCTTAAGTGGACTCCAGAAGATGGTAGAGGACAGGAAAGTCATGGGGTAGCGATGGATCGGATACAACTTCGCAACTAACAATAACTTACCTGTTCTTTGTGTTTTAGTCTCCAGATCTTTATCGTCTTTGTTGCTCTTCTCTGCACTCTTTCTAGGGTCTCAGCATCTCTTTGTGTATTGTGGTCACCAGAACTGGATGCAGTATTTCAAATGTGGTCCCACCACCATACTATAAAGAAACATGGGTGAGATTTAACTCTAAGTATGCCTTCCAGTTCATGCCAAAGCTACTATTTTTTGCTAAAATCATTCTCAGTCTATTCCTTCCAGATAGATCAACCTTTGGGACCAGACGTAACAATTTAAAATGGGTAGAATTTCATATGCATGTTGGCAGCAATAAAATAGGAGGGGAAAATACTGTTTAAAAAAAATAACCCTGTTTGGGCAGAAACCATGCATTTCCTACCTGATAAGGTATTGCACTTTTGATTTTATAGATTTACAGAGTTGGAAGGGTTATCTTCTAGTCCAACTCCCACCCAAGCAGGAGACCCTACACCATTTCTGATAGATGGCAGTCCAGTCTCTTCTTGAAAGCTTCCAGTGATGAAGCTCCCACAACTTCCGAAGGCAACTTCTGTTCCATGGGTTGATTGTTCTCACTGTCAGAAAATTTCTCCTTATTTCCAGGTTGAATCTCTCCTTGATCTGTTTCCATCCATGATTCCTTGTCTGGCCTTCAGGTGCTTTAGAAAATAGCTTGACCCCTTCCTCTCTGTGGCAGCCCCTCAAATATTGGAAGACTGCTATCCTGTCTCCCTTGGTCGTTCTCTTCACTAGACTAGCCATGCCTGGTTCCTGTAACCGTTCAGCATATGTTTCAGCCTCCAGTCCCCTAATCATCCTGGTTGCTCTTCTCTGCACTCTTTCTAGAGTCTCAGCATCTTTTTTATAGTATGGTGATCAAAACTGGATGCAGTATCCTAGGTGTGGTCTTACTAAGGCTTTATAGAGTGGTATTAGTACCTCCCTTGATCTTGATTGTATCCCTCTGTTAATGCAATTTACAATTGCATTTTCACTGGTCTGGCAATAGGGAACCTTAGTAGCTATAAAACGATGTTTTTGTACTGTGCTATCAAATCTGGCAGCATGATCAAAACAAGCCCATCCACCTCAATTCAAGTGCATGTTCCTTTTCAAATTAATGGCCCATGTTTGCTAGCAATTTCAGTAGTGGTCCTGCGAGGCTACATCATTGCCCTCCTCTAACTGGGGTTTTAATTGCATAAAACAGCAGATGAAAAAGTGAGCTTTTAAAAACATTTTTTTCCTCTTTCCATCGGTTGCTTGGTTTATCCGCACCCTTCCCAATTTCCCTTTGTGATGAATGATACATTTAAGGCATTGGTTACTCTCAATGCTCTTTGCAGCTGGAGAAAGCCCAAATGTCAACCTCACAAGGCATTTTAACTTAATGTTTTCCTCCTGAGCGAATCAGGGATGAAGTCTGTATTACAGGATTGATGAAAAGGGAGACTGAGTAATCAAACATAACACAGTTGGACCATGATCGTTTAGCTCCCAGGCATTTTTATTTTTGTTGTTGTTGTTCTGAAAGACTTGTAACACAAGTATAAAGGAATGAAGAATGGGAAAACGATAAACCAAAACCTAACTCCTGTTCAGCTCTTCATAGCACACCATCACTCTTTGAGTAGTTCGCCCAAAGAGGATGTGAGGAAGACTGAAAGAGATGCAAGTACACAGGATGTGTTGTGGTTACAACAGAGTGTTTCACCTTGGAACAAGTTATTCAACCCATTGGTGTTTCTCAACCGTGGCAGTTCGAAGAAGTGTGGACTTCAACTCCCAGAATTCTATGCTGGCTGAGAATTTTGGGAGTTGAAATCCACACATCTCCAAACTGCCAAGGTTTAGAAACACTGGATTATTTCCAAGGGTTTTTTTCTTATCCCTGTGAGATCAGGTCACAGAAGGCTTGGGGTTAGAAGGGACCTTGGAGGTCTTCTAGTCCAACCTCCTTAATCATAATTGTCCTCATGGTATGTTATATCGAATGACCTAAGCACCAAAGTTCACTGCAACAGCACTGCCAAAAAGACTTTTAAGAGTTGTAAATCTGGTCTTACGAAGCTTCTCCTCTGTAGTACTGTTTTTCTAACTAGGGCATTCAAAACCTTTGCTAGAGCAATACTTGAATACAGCTCCGCTGTCTGGAATCCACCCTGTATATCAGACATCAATACAATTGAGCAAGTCCAGAAGTATTTTACCAGAAGAGTACTACTGGTAAGAGTAAGTAAGAGTACTACAAGTACTACTTGTTTGCAACAGAATACCCTACACCACCAGGCTTGAGATTCTCGGCCTAAACAACCTTGAACTACGCCGGCTAAGGTTGGACTGAAGCATAGTACATAAAATTATATGTTACAACGTCTTACCAGTTAATGAATATTTCAGCTTTAACCTCAACAACACAAGAGCACACAACAGATATAAACTAAATGTAAACCACTCCAAGCTTGATTGCAGGAAGTACGATTTCAGCAACAGAGTGGTCAACATCTGGAACTCACTACCTGATTCTGTTGTCACCTGCTCAAACCCCAAACCCTTCACCCTCAGACTAACCTCTATCGACCTCACCCCATTCCTAAGAGGTCTGTAAGGGGCGTGCATAAGCGCATAATCATGCCTACCGTCCCTGTCCTATTGTCCCCAATTATTAGTTCCTATTTCATGTATTTAAATTTATGTTTATACTTATTTCTATTATATTGTAAGCATTTGACAAATAAATAAAAAAAAAATGTTCCCCATACTTTGAGCAGAGCATCTGTTTATGTCTGACCTTTGATCTGCTTCCTGCTTTTTGTTCCTGCCCTTTTATTGAGACCCAGATTTAATGACGCCCAAAGCAAGAACTTCAGAGTGCAGAAGTTCAACGATTTATTGATAAAACACTCTTAAAACCCAGCTTAACAAAACACAGTTTCTGGGCTCGTATAAATATCAAGCCCCTATTCAGAACCATCAGAAGAATGTCAGCAGACAGCAAGCACTGGCCCTTTCCCAAAAACATTTGAGCAAATTATTGTAAAATATTTTGATTAAAGGCCAACGTCCCAAAGGTGCTTTTTCCAAAAGGCTGCTGGACTTCCTTGATTTTTGATCCCAGGTCTGAAGAAGTTTCTTGAGTGATAAGCAAAACCTTTTCTTTCTTTTTTTTTTTTTAAAAGAATTTTATTAATTTTCTACAAACACACATAACATACATAACATTAAAAACATCTATTCT
>BHFT01055080.1:48957-73781 GCA_004320025.1 Laticauda laticaudata | reverse complement strand
AAATATCAGCTGCGATCTCAGAGCCCCGAGATCGCAGCTGTAGCACCGAGACGAAGCTCCGCCTTCTCCTAATATTTCATCTACATTTAAAAGTGATTGGTCTATAATTTTGTATCAATCTAACGTGTGTTCCCCTTCGGAATTGGCAAAATTAGTGCCTCCCTTCACATATCTGGCATCTTAGCTGATGTTAATACGTCATTGCATAAGTCGATCATTATTGATCCTATTTGTTCTTCTATCACTTTATAAAATTCTGCTGGAAAACCATCAGGGCGTGGCGTTTTAGTTTTCTGGGATCTAATTGCTTGATTTAGTTCTATCCTAGTTATGTCTTTAGTCAAGGTTTCTTTCAGTTCATCTTTTATTTCTCGGGTTCTTTTTTCCCTTAGATACTCCCTTACCTGATCCTCATCTACTCTTTCTTTCTTGTACAGATTCTCAAAATATGTGCGATCTCTTCTTTTCTATTGTGTGTTGATAATAATCTTCATTTTCATCCTGTGAATGGTAGATGATTCTCTTTTCTTTCTCTTTTTAAGTTTGTAGGACAGGCATCTGCTTGCCTTGTTTGCTTGTTCGAAATATATTCGCTTGGTTGCCTTCAAATTTCTAACTATTTCTTCCTGTTCAACTAAGTTAAGTTTGTGTTTGTGAAAAATCACTTGTTCTTGTAGTTGATCATTTTGAGGGGTATTCAGTACATTCAGTATTTTGAGGGGTATTCGGAGACTAAAGATTTAGTCTCTATTTTTTTAATTGTTTGGTGTAGATCATTTTGTTGGGCATATTTTTTTGTTTTTTGGATTTTTTTTGCAACATAGGATATTATAATTCCCCATATAACAGCTTTCATAGTATCCCATAAGTTTTGGATGATTATATATTGGTTATTATTTTCTTTTAAAAAGAAATTTAGTTCTTCCTCGAGTTTCTTAGTAAATTCCTCATCTTTTAATAATTGAGAGTCTAGAGTCCATCTTCTCCTTGCTTTTTCCTACCTTTCCAATTCTGAGTGGGTTGTGATCTTCCCAAGAGTTTGGTTTAGACTCTTCTCTTTCCTGTTGTTGCTGATTAGTTTTTTTTTACTTCTTGTTATTTGTCTTTATTTTTTTTGTTGGTCTTGTTCTTCTTGAGATTTTGTGTCAAAATCTTCTTTGCTGCTTTGATCCTCCAAGCCCACCAGTTGCTCATACAGTTCTTGTGCTTTTTCCAGAGTGTCTATTTTGATCTTCCTCTCTTCCCAAGAAACCAGCATCTCTTCTGGAATCAGCCAATGGAATAGAATATCTTGTTTGTTCAACTGTGTAGCCAAAAATTTATAATCCCTTCTCTGCTTCCTTACTCTTCTTGGGATTTGTTTGAGGATCTGGATCTCCTTTCCTTTCTTTACTATTGCTTCTTCTCTGGATATCGTATATATTATATCTCGAACTTTCATTCCTGCAAATAGGTTGTGGACCTCTTTTGGAAGTTCTTCTTGCATAACTCCTACTAACCCTGTATACGTCGTCCATTTCCTTTAACATTTCCTCCTTATCTCTATCCTAGTGCTTCAGCCAAAATTTCTGCCATCACTAGTGCCAAGTCCTCATCTTTAGTTACACTATGTTTAGGAATCATAAGTACGACGCAGCTTTATCTATTTGTTTCTCAGCTATCAGTATTTCTTCTATTGTTTTTTGAGTCTTCGGTGAAGCTTTGGTTGCTGAGGTTGTTGGGATTGGTGTGGTCTTCTTTCCTGTTTTAATCATTGTGTTTATAGTGGTCATTTCTTCTAATATCTCTTTCTGGTTTTTGAGGATATTATAAACATTGTCCCAATTTGTCATTAAACAACTTGAAATTATTTTCCTTAAAAGTTAATTGTTAGTAAAATATGGTACTTATTAAAAAATTTATGGTATTATTGTATAAGGTCTCAATGTTCACCACTCTATTTAGTAGTTACAACAGATTAAATTTCTAAATTTAAATATGTAAGTGTAAATATAAATTACCCTAGCCCTAATCTAGAACTTTCAGTCCAGTTGTATATAACAAATATAATCAATTGCTCAATTCTTACCTTAATTAGCTGTAAATTAAATAAGTTAAATAATAGCTCAAACTTAATTACACTAAGCTCTATTGAAATTAATTATAATTTAAGTCTATAGTATATATATTGAAATATATCTGACTTTAAATGCCAGTTAGCTATAAAGTTAGTGGTTTCCAAAAAGCATTCAGGTTATTATATCCAATAGAAAAAAAGAAAAAAGAAAAAAAAAGGAAAGATAATCAACAGATATTCAATTAGCAATTGGCAAATTGGCAGATTCAAAATTTGATGTTTTTAAGTAAAGAGTTTATCCACACTTATTAATATTTTTAAATGTAAAGAGAAGAAAATAATTCAAATATGAAATTGGCCGGTCTCCAATTCTTCCTTGCTGCTACTTACTTCCACAATTTTGTCATACAAATCCTGTGCCTTATCCAAATTGTCTATCCTAATCCTCTCCTTCTGCCACGATACCAGCACCCCCCACCCCCAGAACCTAACCACCTAACCATTATATTTCTCTTAATCAGTTGTGTTGCAAGAAATTTGTAGTCTTCTTTGTTCTCTTTCTTTCTTTCTTTTCAGGGTTTGTATCTCTTTGTATCTCTTTATCTTTGGATATCAGGGGTTCATCTCCCGTTGTTTTATATAGTCCTTTTTTTCTAGTAAATCTAACGTGGACTTCTTGTGGTAATTTGTTGTGTCTTGCATAACTGATATGGATTCTGTAGACTTCATCAATTTCATGCAGGATTTCTTGTCTGTCTCTCTGTAGTCAGAGGTGGCATTCAACTGGCTTGCACCAGTTCTGGCGACCCGGTAGCAATAATTTGGTGTGGGTCACAGAACTGTTAGCGATTTCTGCCTGGCCATACCCCCAAACTGGTTCCCAGTCACCACTCGCTTGCTTGCCCTGCCTGTCCTCTCGCTGCTCACTTGCCCTGCCCACCTGCTCGCTTGCCCCACCCGCACGACACTTGGCCCGCCCATCCCAAGCCCACCCTATAAAAACCCTTCACCACATGGCCCTATTGCTTGTGCATGCTAGTCTGCTCTACAGCTGCCTGCCTAAGCTGATTTGCTCTTGTATTTTACTCTTCCCAATGTACATTCCAGCCTCCTGCCTACAGAACCAGCCGGGTAGGTCCTGACTTGCTAGCCGCCCAGCCCCAGCCCTAACCCCTGGAGCTCTTTCTCACCACCCGGCGTTGTCTTTACCTTCCGGCGACTGCCGGAGGCCACAGCCCCCAGCCTGGAGTCTCAAGCAGCTGCCACAATGGCTTGTGCCAGCTGCCAAAGGACCCTGGATCACCTTGCCACAGCCCGCCCCCTTCCCGACCTTCCAGCCGCCTCCGGAGGCCATGGCCTCCAACCAGGGCCCTGGCGCAGCTGGCCAAGCCGCCACAATGGCTTGTGCCAGCTGCCGAAGGCCCCTGGATTGCCTCGCTGCAGCCCGCCCTCTTCCCGATCTTCCAAGCTGCCCCAATCGCCCCCCCTGCAGGGCTTGTAAAAGTCCTCAGAGAAGCCTTTTTAAAAGAACCCACTTCCCTCCAGCCTCCAGCAAGCACTTATCTCTTTCAAGTGTCTTCTCCCGATTCGTGGATGGCTGCTGCAATCTCCTACCTTGCTTTTTTGCTCCTCATCAGTGAGCAACTGATTCTGCCTATCTGCTTTCTTTAATTGGGTAAGTAAGTGGCTTTTTTTTTCCTATTCATTATTTAAATCAGGGGGGGGGGGTCTTCAACGTTGGCAAGCTTAAGATTTGTGGACGTTTAACTCCCAGGAATTCTTCTGAGCTAAACATGACTGGAGGAGTGGCTTCTGGGGGTGAAGTCCACAAGTCTTAAAGCTGTCAGTTGAAGACCCCTGATTTAAAAAAAATAGTGTGTTAATTTTTTTCCTAAAAAATTAGTCATCTAAAATTTGGGAAATTTAGCTGCTTTCCTATTTTTAGAAAGCAGCTGCTTGTAAGGTGTCATTGTGTGTGTAATGGAAGTTCCTTAAATTGTGTGAAAATGTTATGTGCAATAAATTAAAGCTATATTTTTAGATTTTTCCCAGCTGTATCTACTGTTGTGTGTGTGAATGGTGTGTGTGTATGTGTATGTGTGTAGTTTCAGAGTTGTGTAGGGGACTGTGTTTTCAATTGTGTAATTTTTGTGGGCCTGCTTGCAGATCCAGTCATCGTTACATGTCCTTAAGCATTTTTGATGTGTTGAATGCTTGCAGCATGCAGGCCAGGTGACATTTTATATGAAGTCCAGCTGCTTTTATGGTTTCTTGAGAAAACTGTAAGTAACTTTGTTTGGGGTATAACACACTTCATCCTTATTAAAGCTGAGATTTCTGGAGCTGAGCCTGCTTGATGGGTTTGGGAGAGTGCTCATGATTGCCGCTACTTTTGTTCTTGCCTGGGTCTTTTGTCTTTCCCTATGCATGGTGGTTAATTCTGGCCAGTTATCAGTTATTAACTAATGGCTGTACTTAAAGTGGTGCTTTTTGTTGTCTTGCTTGTTTGCCTGGAGTTTTCTTAAAGGCAGAATTTGAGAATTTCTGTAATGAGGTTTTGGGTCCTTGGGGGGAACAATCCAGGGTTTTTATTTCAGTGGCTTTGTTTGGGGATTAAGTAAAAAACTGGTTTTTTTATCTGCAAGTATTTTTTTGGTGGTGTGTGTGGTAGCTTCAAAATTATCTACTCGTTAACAAATGATCAAATACTATATTTGCTTATCCTTTTTTCTGAAGTTTTTCTATATATAATTTGGTGTTTTCTTCTTTATTATTTTTACAATTTCTAACTTCTGTTTCTGTTAGTGTTAGCCATTGATAAGTAAAAATGCCCAAGTTAAAAAGATATTCTAAGCCTTCGTACTTGAATTGTACATTTTGTAAATTGGTTTAATTTATTCATTTCTGCACATTCTAACATATTTTAATTCATTTCATATCTTTGTTTTTCGCATTGTTGTGCAAATACAATTCTAGCAGCTGTTGTATGTGTAAATAAATTGAAATCAACAAAATATTTCTGGTTTGAAATCAGAATGCCCTCTGTTGGGATTGAATTTAAGCTTGATCCTGATTGGTTGTCAGATCTCCCATGGGCCAATGCAAAGGCAACGCTTAGGCTGTCCTGAGTCCTGACTTGGTTGAGCCCTGTGCTGGTATGATGATGTAGATGAAAGGCTTTTGGGCCAAATTCCTATTATAGCTCTACTTGATAGATATTTGTTAGTAAATAGACCTGGCCTAGCCAGAAGAACCTAGCCCATTAGCAAATGTGGGTGGGGGAGCTGAAGTTGTCTGCCTCTTTGAAGTTTTTTAACTTTTTTTTTAGGGGAAAATTTTTTCTCACCCAACATTCCTCAATCATCTTTTGGCCAGATGGAATGAAACTATGATGGGTTAGATGTCTCTCGCTGTTTAAGGGTGTTGTAGCGGCACTTGTCCATATTCAAGACTCTGTTACTTCTGCCCACACCCACCATCCACTTGCTGTTTATTAGTTGACTTAAGGCTAGGTCCCACTGGCCAACGGACGCAAAACGTATGCCATAAAGGATACAGCGGATGAGCAAAATTGCAGAGGTGGCTCATCTGTTGTCATCCTGCTCCAAAAAGTGGTGAACAATTTGCATAAAACAGAACGGCAAAAGAACAGAAAAAGACGGATGGGGGTAATATGTAGCGGGGATTGTTAAAACAGAAGTTCATAGGAAGCCTAGCGGATGACAGCGATGGAACGGATGACACATCCGAAGGGGTTCCGGGGAGAATGCGAAGCAGACCGCATAGCGGAAAGGGGCAGGTGCGTAGCGGATGACGTGGATGCATCAAGGATGCCTAGAGGAAACAAAGCGGATGCCGCGCGGATGTATAATCGATGCAAAGCGTTCACATGCGCATGCGGGGAGTATGAATTGCGTCATCTCCGTGGAAAAAAGGAGCCAGCACCGCAATGAGTCACGCTTCAAGAGGAAAGACGTGCTGCCATAAACCCATACAATCTAGCAGGACTACACAATGGTTCGTCAGTCAGGCAAAGAAGAGGAAGCCCGCTGCCTACTTGTCAAAGCCTGGCAAGGGTGAAGAAGGCCAGAACACAGATCCACCCCTTGGCACTTGACTTCTGGAAGCGCTGCTGCGTGCTGTGGTGGACCAGCCCCAAGCCCTCAAACCCTGCCTTCTGACAGGCCCCTGCGCCTGAAGCCCTGAAGGTGCCTGCCTGCCAAGCCCCTGCTGCTGAGGCCCTGCCAGAGGAGGAAGAGGCAAGGAAGGAAGAAAGGGAAGAGAGGAAACAGTAGTACCGTTTCCGAAGAACCATCGAGGTGCAGATGCGGAATGGCGGAGGGAGCAACGCAGTACCTCTGAGAAAGGGCACAGACTCTATCGCGACAACCGAGAAGAAGCAGGCAGCTTGGAGAGACAAGGCAGAAGCTGGCTACAACTGCAGATGTACTCCTGGGATGGTGGGAAGCACATGCACGCCTGTAGGCAAGCTACACTCAAAAAATCCGGCAGGCTGCTGTCAAGCTCACTGACCGGGAAATGTACGCCATGGCCAGGTGAGTTTCCTGAGGGTGAGATCCGCGCCACCGAGAGCAGCTCCTCTGACAGCCCCTCTCCTCAGACAGCCCACAGACCAGCCAGGTATCTCCAGCCAGCGAGCCTTGTCCAGATCAGGTGTCCTTCAAGAGGGCCCCCCCGGCAGAGATCTCCCGACAGCTGCACTCCATGCTGCGGACTTGGAAGGATCCCCTGCCAAATGGAGGAAGACAGCAGCCACCAGAGACCACCACCCCCAAGACCCCCCTAGCTCCAGAAGGCATGCAGGCAGAGAGGCAAGACTGGAGGGCCCAGTAACCTACAGTGTCTGTTGAGATCAGGGACACAATGAAGACCAGCACAAGAACTTCTCTCTCGAGCTAGTCCAACTTGAAGAGGATCCTCGAGCCGCCACACCTTCATCACCTACGTGAAGCCCACACCTGCAGGGACCTGTCCCGAGGCCAGTAAACCAGGTGATGAAGCCAGAAGATAACAGCACTTCGCACAACCCTCAGGCCAGCTAACCTGTTCCTACCCAGTCCAGGCTGCTCCTCCACCCCAGCGATGTCAACATCCCTTCCACGGATTTCAACAGCCCCTCACCTTACCAGGATATGACTACCAGGACTTCCCACAGCAAAACAGACTTCCCAGTCCAGGCCAGGTTCATCCACACGCCACAGATCCAACACCTCAACCTCAGCCTGCAGACCAAGACAGCCCCCTACACTCCTCCTTCCTCCACCCACAGCCAAGCCCGTCAAACGGACAATCGTCATCAGTTCTGTGTTCAACATCTCAGGTACTGATGAAGGGCCTTCAACCTTCCACGGGACTCCGAGTCACTCCTCTGAGAGCTTCCTGACACACCATCCCATTTGTACTTCGGGGCCTAAGCACCCCAATGCACCTCAGACCAGCACTCAAGCCACAGCACCTCCACAGTCCCTACCCGCTTTAAACAGCTCGAACCTATGGACATGAAATGAGAGTGACTGAGGATAGTGCCAAGAGACTGAGTTGTTTACTTGTCAGTTTATCTTTCTTAAGGACACTTTACTTGGTTCATTTTGCTTATTTAAGCTAAAGTCAATAAAGGTTAACCTAAGAAGTTAATAAGAGTTGTCTTGCTTAAGACACTTGGTTCATTTTTACTTAACCATTAGTGAAGTGTTGGTGAGAAACTTTTAACAAATGGTAAGCCTTTGCATGCTTGTGGGATAGATAAACCTTCCAGTGCAAGCATAGTGGGACTGTGTGGCCCAATCCGAGCTGCCACAGCATAATGGAACCTTTTTTTATACAACAACAAATTATTCATTGATCAGCACATTTCAAAATAAAGAAAAGCTCTTTATTAATGGCCTTATTCATTGTAGGACCACTCACTTACAATGGCACAAATCTCCTCAGTGTATTCAACAGCCTCAGGAAGCATCCATTAATCATCTTCATCTGTCTTGCCACTCCACTGCGTCGCAGCTGGGGAGTTGCACCAGTGTCTCAGGAGGTTGCGCTGCTTCCTTCCCTTCATGGATGACAGCTTTGTTGGGGCCTTGTACATCCACAGTGTCTATAGGTTATGGACTTGGCCTCCATTCACCAGGCTCAGTCCCCATCTGCCTTGTTGATGGTCCAACAAGTCGTTCTGCAACACTGGGTAGCGCGGTGCGCATCTGAGATTGTGGCAGGAACGAGCAAGCTTCCATAGATACTCCTCAAGTAGTATGATGCCTCATGCTGCAGGTGGTGAGAAATATCTTTGAACCGGTTGGCTAGGATGCGCAAGGGTTCTCCATCCAACGCTTACTTGCCCTGGACAGCCTGTAGTTGAGAAGATCCTTTCTTCACGGGTGAGTCTTGACGTAACGGCTTCATGAGGTAGTTCTGAGGGAGAAGGCGCCATCACCACCAATGTTTGAAGTAGGGCACATCTTGTGTGTCATTGGGTGGGGGTCTGGATCTGGAAAACCCATGATGGAGGTTGCATTCAAGCGTATCCTTGAGGTCACTTGCGTTGTATACCTGGCCATCTGAAGCTGACCCATTGCCTTAAGCATCGATATAGATGAACTTGTAGTCAGGCATCAACCATGGCAAAGAGGATGAAACTGAAAGAAGCCCTTGTAGTTGAAATAAGTGGACCCTGATTGCTGGAGCTTTGCAGGCCACGTGCTTCCCATCTATGACTCCAACGTGTGGGGACAAATTCCACCTCTGAACCACTCTTCTGCAAGTTTCCCTCCAGCCTTCTTCAGTGGTGGGCATTGAGGAGCTCCTCCACGTATTCTTCGATGATGGCCTGTACCACTTCTCTGACCACTTTGCTGATCGCTGTTGTGTGGCAACCCTCCATGCATAACTGCATGTTTCTGTATGTGGTTCCAGAGGCCAGGTGCCGCAGAGTCAGTGCCACCTTCAGTCCAAGGATCCAGGTTGGGACAAGAAGTTGGTGCAAGGCTTGGTCAACCTGGGTCTCAGACGCTGTACATGTTAGTCAAACATGGCTGGTGGCATCCTCATGAAGTGATGGAATGCACGAGGTCCTCATTCCTCAGCTCCACTATCAACTGGTCATACAGTCCAAACTCCATTCTTCTCACGATCCATCTCGGACCCACACAGCTCTTGGACGTCTCCTTCTGTATAAAGATGAAACAGTCTGAACAGGTTTTGGTTCTGGTGATGAATGAGTGCAGCTACCATACAGACTATGTCATGATCCATGGTGGAGAGCAATGGATGATTGTAAGACCAAGACCAAGGGTGAAGAGGTCTGTACACCACGGCTTGCTGGACTCATACTGAGATCCCAGATGATTTCCTCCCCTTTTTTATAGGAAATATCGGTTGTCCGCTAAGTGTCCTTGCTACATTCTCTTGACATACTCCAGACATCCTAAATATTCGAGAATACATCCCAGATACCAACGTTTTGTCCATTTTTTAATACTTTATATACAAGATCATGCGCTTACATCCTTTCTATTTCTGTGCTACTAACGCTGTGTAGACGTTCCGTGTACCTTTCGTTTCCTCCCTCTTTCCGTTTTCCAGCTGCAGCACATGTGAGTTGAGGGATGGCCAGAGGATGCAGAGAGGATACAGCAGACGTTTAAACGGTGATAACGGACATAGAACTTTTGTTGCCCGTATATGCCGCAGATGTACAATCATAAATGCGGCGGAAAGTTCATCCTCTCACAAAGTTTGTTGCAGCTCAAAACGTCTTATGCAGATGAAACTTCAGTGGAACGGATGCTCGACGGATAGTGTAATGAAACACGTAATGCAGTGAGTACACAACGGATGCATAGCATTTTCCAACGGATGGCAAGCTTTTTTCAATGTTTTACATCCTCTTTGCATCCGTTAGTGCAGTGGGACAGGGGCTTTATATTGATCTCTTTTCCCTGCTAATCACTCTTTTATTTTCAATGTCTTCTTCTATTTAATTAGTTAACTCAACCTCTTAAGTTCCCCTTACTATTTAAATAAGTCTTTCAGTGTCAGTATATTTCCACATATCACAGAGATTGATGATGAAATAAATGGCCAAATGAAATAAATGGCTTGACCATTAATAGTTCCTTGTTAATGTATAGTAACTAGATCAATCCTGGGAAAGGTAAAAAGGGGTTGCTCAAATATTTTGATAATAAATATAAGGAACTTCTATATTTTAGTCTTTGTTACATAACTTTTGTAGATGTGTTCCAAACATGGGTGGTTTTGGAGCATAGCGGGGAAACTCTGTAGTCTTATGTTGTGCTAACATACTGTATATTATGAAGGCTGCATCACTTTCTAGGTCATAAGAAAATAGATTTACTGAGTCCCAGAGGGAAGAGTAACTTCTCCAAATACAGACTGTAACCATTCAAAACTAAAATGGGAAAATAGTAATTTAAACAAGACCCATCCATACCACCTGGGTTCATCCAGTGTATGAAAGAAAATCCTAAAATGGAAAGTGAACTTCCTGAGAAAGAAAGTTAAGGTCTACTATCTCTGTCAATTCAATCTCATTTTCATAGATGCTATTGATGTTGAAATGTTAGTCAACAGCTTTAGAGAGGCGAAATAGACTTCTTTACTGTTTAAATGTTTGGTATTTTTAACCAAACACCAGTTGATTGTGTTAGACATGGCATGTCACCGAGAAGTAGGTGATGGAAATATATTGGTGTAACACATCAAATCTTCCACTACACATCTCAAATTTGTAATTCCTTTTGGCATTTCAAAATGCCAGATGGGTAAGATCCCAAGATAACTGAAGAGAACTCAGAGAACAATAATGAACAATCTCCTTTTTAACAGGCTGTTGAAGCCACTATGTTTACATTCAATCCAGCATGGATTAATGTCGAGTTTATATAATTAAAGATTGCATGAAAATCTATGTTTATATAGTTCATCATATAATCCATCTTCTCCTGCAACTTTCCCAATAGGAAATCTGATTAGAATATTCATTGTCTCATTCTCTGCCATGTGTAAGGTGAAGTTCATGAAATATACATCCCTCTTTTAGTTAAATTTCTAATTTTAAAGGTAGAATTAAAGTTACATAATTAGTTTTGGGAAATATTACTCTACTGGTAAAGAGAATCTTATCTGTACATTTACTATTTTTCATACCTGAACTTGATTTTTTAGTTTAGCTGCTGAAACTGATTCTGCTCATTGGTGATTCTGAAAACATTCTTTAAGATTCCACATAAAGCCACTAGAATATAGAGCAAACCCCCATCCCTTATTAGGACTGATGTTTTACCTAGTTTGTGTAATGAAATGTCTACAAGAAAACAACCAAGCTCAGAGAGCACCAAGGCTCCACATTCATTTTACCTCTTATTAATAATTTAACATCATTCATAATATACAAGGAATACAAGGGTTTTTTTCCTGTGAAGTATCACTTATCCTTCCTAGCTAGGCAACTTTTAAATAACATGCAATGCAGAGATCACTAAATATGGTAATTGCTGAATCCTTGGTGCTCTCTGAGTTTGTTTGCTTGCAGACATTTCATTACCTGATAGGTAACATCTTCAGTGCTAGTGAGCATGGGGTTTGTTCCTTATATACAGTAGGTTGCCTTTTCAGTGTTGGTGAGGGTATAGTTTTGTCCTTGGTCATTCTTTGATTGGTGTATTATTTTCTGTTTCATTGTTTGTCTTGTATTAATAACATGTTTGGGAGTTGTTGAAGGGTTTGGGGATTCCTCTGCTAGACAACCGCAATTCAGAATATGTGTAAAAACAATCTTGAGAGGACAATTAACTGAGCATCTCTAAAATGGCAGAATTTATCAATATCTACTTTGGAAACATTAGTAGAGTGGGTCTAAACTTTATGTAAGCTGTAGCCTAAATGCCGGCAGGCAAATTCAGTTTCAGCTCTGAAGCTGAGGAGCAAAAATGCTTATTAAAGAGCACACCTTTTGTGCAGTCAGTCATGGCCATAGTCACCTCTAACTCACCTGTACCTAAACATTGAAACAAAACAAAAGTCTTTGTTCAATTTTGACTCTTTATTTTATAAACAATAACGCTGCCTGCTCATACCTGTCAAATCAGTATTCATTAAGTCAGTGTCAATCACAAAGAGCTACAAGGCAGTCTCTTCTTGATGGTGCTGTTTGGAATATTCTCCTCCTGCTAATTTGGAGGCATCTGTAAAATATTTAATAACTTTCCTTTCTAAATGCCAAGCCTTGTTTTTCAGCCATTTAAAACATGTATTTGCCTCTGTATGTTGAATTGATAATGTTTATACTTGTTTTGCTTTGTCACTATATATATATATATATATATATATATATATATATATATATATATATATATATATATATNTATATATATATATATATATATTCATATTCATTCATATATATGTATGTATTCATATATATGTATGTATGTATTCATATGTATGTATAGTATCTCACTCTATTACTACTTCAACGTAATTCCGATTGCTAGAAAGTTATTTATTATATAATTTTAATAGATAAAACATTGTAGATAAAGTTTTTTCAAAAAAAAATATCAAGATGTTTGCAAGAAAATTCCAAATATTTTAATGAATATAAAATGGATTTTAAAAATATTTGCAAGAGTCTTTTTTTTCCAGCACTTTACCATTATTATTTCAGAAAACAGATTCCACAAGATTGGTTAAGTAGTTGAGAAGGATTGCTCCAAATTATTCAAATCTGCTTGCAAAAGCATCTTTAGAGAATTTCCATTAAAAGTTGTTTTTTAAATGCTTTTACTTTGCAATATATCCTTTAAATGTGGAAAGCAATTTATTGCATCCATGAATTGCTAGTGAGGCTTTTGGTCAGTATTATCTGGCAAACACACTCCCATGCTCTGCAGAATGTTAGAAACAGGTCCTGCTAATCCATCTTGAGCACTATAGGATTCCAACAAGTTTGTTACTAAGTTCAAGTCAATGTCCACAGGTGTTATATCAGGATCTTCTTTATTCTGATTGCTTTCCAAATCTGGGTTAGGGTCTTCATGTGGAAATACTTTAACAGATCTCTCCTATGATAAATAAGACAATAAATAAAGATACTTTTTGTTAACACTGGACTCAAATGTCATTTAGATTGAAAAAGATAAATGCTGTGTGATTTCATATTATAGCTGACTTCTAGAAAAAAAAAAACAATAACCCCAACAGCCATTCCCTCTTAAGTCACTCGAAAGATGGTATAAGTTTAAACATACTCCTTTCTTCTGATTGGTAAAGCTTTTGCCAATAGCGGTGGATGATAATTCACGATCCATTTCATTCATGTATGTTTGGAGATTTTCGGTGGTTTCATTCCAAGATGCTGTATCTCCTTGAGAATCAGCTTTTAAGTCACTCTCTTCGTCACTGTCTAAGAATTCAAATTCTTCTTCTTCTTCTAAGTCATCAGAGTCCAGCTCCTCGGAATTTGCCCCTAGAAGCAATACAGAAAAGATGTCAGAATTAAGACCAAAAGCAAGTAATACTTGGCAAGAGGGAATGTGAAGTATCCAAACCTATGTGTGATTCCAGGACAGAGATAAGAGGAAAACTTTAATCTAAAACCATTTCATTCTGCTAATCCCCTTGCCTGATCCAGGCAACTCACCCAGGATTTTATCCAAAGCCTCTGTGAATGAGTCAACATCAAAATTGACAGGGCCCTCAGTGGAAGACCTGAAAGTTAAATCATAATTATATTTTATGTTGGTGGTATTTGAGGTAACAATATAATACAGAAGACTTTGGAAATGATTTCTTAGAATCAGCAGCAATTTCTGTGTACAGAATGACTTCTTCACCGCTTCTCTTTTCTTTTCTGGAACAGACAGGGTAGTCAAAATGCACTGGGATTTAGTGAAAATTCCCTCTTTTCTTTTGAATGTCTACATAGGTCCCTAACAAAATAATCAGCATGGAACTGCATGTTTTCCTATGCAGACGATAAAAGATTTTTACAAGTAAATATCACATAAATATTATATTTAAATATTATCTTTAAATATAAACTATAATTAAAAATAAGGGTTAATCAATATTGATTGTGGCAATAGGACTGAGTAAACTAAAAACAGTTAAATTATTTAATTACTATTTAATTAAACTAAACATGCAGTATTCTTTACAGTTTGCCTGAATTAGGAAGATGAATAGATCTTCTATATTGGGATCCACAACTTCTGGCCTACTACCAGGCTGCAGCCTGTTCAAAACTGGATTGTGCAAGCGATGGGCAAGTGCATGCGTGCAAAGCTCCACTCATTTGTGCTTGGGCAGGAAGCTCCACTTGCATGAATGGAGAGCATTTGTGTGGGAGCACTCTTCGCTCACGCAAGTGGAGCTTTGCCAGCAAGAACGCCATCTGCTCAAGTGCCTTCTGCTCGCATGAGGGAGTTTCACGCACGAGTGCAAGCGCCGTCCACACACAAGCGCCATGTGCTCACAAAGCTCCATTCGCACAAATGGAGGGCGTGCCTGCTGTTTGCACCAATGGAGCTGTGCACGCATATGTACCTCACACACACACATGCACACTCCCCTGTGCCGGGCTACCAAAGTGGAAAGGTTGGGGACCACTGTTGTACATATATCGAATTATTTTATTGTATCTATTTTCTACACATATAGAATGGGTTTTACCACCCATTTTCTGGCAAAAATTTACAAGTTCAAATGAATTTCAGTTTCAGGAAACTAAACAAAAGTTGTACTTGCAATTTAAGCGAATATTTTAATAAATACTTAAAGTTATTTACAAGTAATAATTATTTTTGACATATGTAATAAATTTGATATAAATGCCTAGGGTTCATTTCTCAAATTTGGCTTATATTATTTGAAAATGATTCAATACAGAAATGATAACATCATATGGAAGCATGCTCCAGTCATATAACTAACCTACCGTGGCATTTCTGCTCCTTCATATGTTGAGACTTTGGCTATAAAAGCCTTCATGCTTTCAGCAACCTCAGTCAGATCAGAGTTCTGCTTTTCCTCTGAGGCAAAATTAGATTTATTTGTGCCAGATGTCTCCTTAAGAATCTGATCCAGAGCATCTGGAGAAATCTCTAGCCAACTGTCATCTAAAAGAGTAGCATGAAGTATGAGGATAATTTATATATAATAATAAGCACATAATATTGCTGATTGTAAAAAAGAAAACATAGGTGAAAGTTGCAAACAGCTGCATATATACTATGTTTCTCCAACAATACGTCCTCCCCCAATAGAAAGACCCAGCATGCTTTATGGGCATAAAATCAAATTAAGCCCCTCCCCCCAAATTAAGGCCTATATTAAAAAGGCAAAATGGTGGGGGGGGGCTTGCCGTTAGAAAGTCCTTTTGTTGCATACCCGGATATGGTGCTGCCTGCGTTGACTTTGGCATTGGTTGTGCATGGTGACGGCACTTTGTATCGGGAGACCTTCCTCCACCATTTGCTTTCTATTTCTCCCTTGGCTTGCCGTTGGCGTTTAGAGCAATGCCGTGGTGTTTTGGCACAGCCACGCACATGCCAGCCAGGGCTCCTCCCTGCAACACCGCCAGGCAAACTTCGGCCGGACGGGACACTGTCGGCTTCAGGCAATTCCTGTCACTGCGTTTCCCTTTGCTTTATCGAAGTTAAAACACCAAGTTATTTTTAAAAACAATGCCCTATCTACAACATAGCCTCCCCTAGCCCAGGAGCGCACGGCCTGAGAGGGCATAGTGGGGAGAGGGACCAAATCTCCCAGGCTGCCAGTCTAGATCAAACCCCCCCGGGAGAAGTGCCCAGCCACCCATCCCTGTCTTGCGCGCCGGGCAGAGGCGAAGGAGCTTTCGCCTGGGGCACCAAGAACGCAGCTGGCACAGGCGGGCCACTCTTTTCCAGCGCAGAGCTTCTTGCCAAGGCAGCGAGCACCTCCCCGCCAGAATCCTCTGCTCATTCCCGCAGGGCGTTGTGCCAGAGCTGTATGTGCTGGCAGAGCCAGGAAAGCGAGGCCGCGGGTACTGCACACCATACACTGCCAAGTGCAACAAGCAAGCCCGGGGCCGAACCTTGAGGCTTGGCGCATCTTCCTTTTCCACCGTCCCTCTTCCAGCGCGGAACTCCGCACAACCTGGGCCAACCGGATCGATGCAGGTCCCTCGGCCGAGCAGAGCTGCCAGTTCGGACCTTAAGCGTCCCAACCCAGTCCCGACGCGACAAGGCGAGGCACTGAGGCGTGTATCCCGACTCGTCTCTCCTCCGAGTCCTGGAGCCTCGCCAGAAAGTCAGGCTGCCATCTGCCTCTGATGCCCGTTGTCCACACTCGCAGCGGTTATGGACGCTGCCGGAGCTACATATGTGGACGATGGCACTGGGGCAGGTCGCGGCTGGCAAGTGGTGCGAAAGGACAGGCAGCTTCGCGGCTCTCTCCGCCGGCCAGTGGGAAAGCAGTGTGCCATCAACTTTACGCCTCCCTGTCCTGGACAGGTGTGCCTGCCTCGGGCAGCCTCTCCCGGTGGCCCCTTTGGGTTCGCGCTGGAGGAACTTGGGAAGGAAGCCAAGCTCAGGTCAGCCCGGCTCTTTTGCTTGGCAGGTGGGTGAGGGAGCTGATTAAGTATGAATGGAGCCATATTGCTATATACCAAATTCAGAATCATCAAAATACTCTCCAGAGTTTGCATATCTGTCTAATACTCAGTGGTTCCCTTATTGCTAAGTCCTCATATGCTATTAAAACTGGGTTGGGATATTAGCACAATAAGACAAGACAGAAATGGTGTTATATGCCTAATCCAATAGTCTGATGAAATGTTATTCCAGGTTAAAGGCTCAGGATTATATCTGGCAGACTGCTTGTCCTCCTTAGGGAGTGATTTCATTCAGTTCCTAGTTTAACTATTATATAGTGGTTCAAATAAATCTTAAGAGAATTCTTAACAGTACAATCAAATTTGGGTCTGGCAAGGATAAACCCAGCTTATTCTGGTTTATTTTACTTAGTGTTAATAAAAATCATAAAATGATAGTGTTTTATCAGTCTATTATTATGTTGTAAGTTCAGATCATAGACTGATAAATGATGATAGACTAATATCATAATGTTGTGAGTTCAGATGGTAGAACCAAACCTGGAACCATAGGGTTGAAAGAGACCTTGGAGGTCTTCTCGTCCAACCCGCTGCCCGAGGTAGGAGACCTTATACCAGGGGTCCCCCAACATGGCAACTTTTAAGACCTGTGGACTTCAATTTCCAGTTCCTTAACCAGCCATGCTGGCTAGAGAATTCTGGGAGTTGAAGTCCACAACTCTTAAAGTTGCCAAGTTTGGAGACCTCTGCCTTATCCCATCCTGGACAAATGGATGTTAAATCTTTTCTGAAAATCATCCAGCAATGGAGTAACCACAACTCTGGGAGACAAAAGCTGTTCCACTGATTAATTGTCCTCCCTATCAGAATTTTTTTCCTTAGTTCCAAATCTTGGATCTCTCCTTAACAAGTTCCTACCCAATGCTTCTTGCCCTGCCCTCTGGTACTTTGGTGAATAAGTCAACCCCTTCTTTGTGACTGCATCTCAAATATCGGAAGACAGTATCATGTCATCCCTAATCCTTCTCTTTGTTAAGTGATACTATCACTTTTTGTGGTCTTCATGCTATTCCTCTATTGAGGCAGCCTAAGACTGTTTTGGCTTTTTTGGCAGCTACAACCGCTGCATTTAGGCAGGAAAAATCAAATCACAGGTATAAAATAGGCAGTACAACAGTACTAACCGTGAAAGGGATGTAGATATCCCAGGAGATCAACCACTTAATTGTGAGCCAGCAGTGTGCTGCAGCTGCCAAAAAAGCCAAAGCATCCTATGCTGCGTCAACAGAAATAGCATTGAGATCATGAAAAGTGATTTCCACTTTAACTTTCCTGACTCCAACCTTGCAGATTTGGCTACTTACTCGATATTCTGTTTAAGTTGTGTCCCCCTCTTTTCATGTTTTTATACTTGTTCCTTTTGCCCCATAGTTTGTCAGAGAGCTCTTTGTGCAACTATGCTGGTTTCATCTTGGGTGGGTTGTCTTTCTTTCTCTGTGGTATTGTGCTTGGTTGGGCTTTTATAAGACAATATTCCTTGTCCCAAGATAAGGAAATGGCTTGCAATGTGTAACAGCTGACTAAGTCTGCTGTAAATGAGAGCCAAAGAAAAATGAGACTGGAGGGAACCAGGTAATTCAAAATATGCCCATATTGTAGAAACTCCCTTTTACTTTCCATCTCTGTAATGGAAGAAAAGCAAAGCACTTTTCCATTTCCATTCTCTTTCTCCTTCTTTCTCATAAATTAGATGGAGTACATTAGATTCAGATTGTACAATATAGTCGCAATCTGACAAATGCTTATCTTGGAATAATCTTACAGGGAATCCTCACTTAATGTCCAGTCATTCAGGAACCATTCAAAATTACAAAATTACAACAATACACTGGATGGTGGGGGGGGGGCTTTATAACATAATTTTGGTTTTCANGGTGGGGGGGGGGCTTTATAACATAATTTTGGTTTTCACAACTAACTCTCAATTACAATATTGAATGGTCCCGGGATTGTAATTCAATATTTTTTTAAAAGTCACCATTCTGTACATTTGATTATTCTCAGCTGTAGCGCTTCAAACTCTTCTATGGCATCCTAAGAAGAAAGGTATTTAATGCTCTTAAGGCAGTGGTTCTCAACCTTTTTGGCTCTGCGGACTGGCAGCGGCAGGCTTGGGGAGTGGGGATGGTTTCACTTGCATGAATGGAGCTCCATGCATTTGTCTGCTGCTTGCGTCGCCTGCGTCCCAACAGGCTGCAGTCCAGTACTGTGCTGCAGACTGGGGGTTGAGAACCCCTGCCTTAAAAGTAATGAAATATTATTTTCATTCCTCTAGGATGGCCAAAAGAGCAAGAAAAACAAAAATCAATGAATAAAATAAAAACATATCTACAGGTTTCTATCATTCTGATCATTATTTTTAAAACTCTCCCACTACTTACCATCCTCTGGAGGTAGAATGCCTGAGCTCTTTCTCAAATCTTCCAAATTAAACAATTTTTTTTTTAATATTGCCAGAATTTCTTCTCCTGGGCTAACAGCAACTGACCTAGTAAAAGAAATGCAACACCGAAATACAGAATTAATTAAACATGTTCAACTGGCAATGTTTAAAATTACTTTTCCACAACTGAATCATAAACTCACTGGTAAAAAGAACTGCTCTTTGTGCCTTACAGGCAATCCTCACTTAATGATTGTTCAAAATTACGATGGACTTATGATCTGTACTAAAAAAAAAAAAAAAAAANNNNCAAAAAAAAAAAAAAAAAAGCTACCTATGACCTGTTGCCTTCCCCCTTCAGGTCACACAATTGCATTTCAGGCACCTTTATAAGCATTTATAAATGCTCACATTTATAAGCATTTATACTTTACAGTATAAAATGGCTAATGGATATACTGGATATAATGGATTTGCATACACATGGTTTGTTTAATAACTATCTGATTTGCTTAACAACTACAGTGACTTGTTTTATGGTTATTGTAAAAATGCTTGTAAAATTGAGTCCAGTCATGTGGTACTTCAAGATAATGACTGCAATGACATGACCTAAATTTTGGGGTCAGTTGTGGTTATAAGGCAAGGGCTACCTCTAAATAAGCTTTTCATAAAGCAACTGGTTAAATATTTAGTTGTGATTCTATATTATTTGGAAAATATGGTTTGTCTGCCTCTCACTTAACATCATTTTCAAGCCCAGGATCATAATTTGCTATAAATATTATTATAGTTTATAATGCTCTAATTTAGATTATAACATTATAATTAGTTACTGAAAATAACAGTAAGAGTTAACTTAGGACTTTTTTCTCTTTTAATAACCCTGCAATCCCTTGCTTTGGGATGGGGTCGGGGCAGCTGGAGCTGAGTATTTACTGGCCCAATGCCTTTCCTTACTATCTACGGAGAATTCACAAGCAATTACTCATTGCACCCAGAGAGAGAAGTATTTGCCTCGGATTGTGAGGCGAGAGCTCCATCTCTAGGCTACCACATCGCTCAAGAATAGCTTAGCAGTAATTGATAGAATTCACTAGACCTAAGACTGACTAATGGAAATAGTTGTGTTGTGGATGTTCAGAACAGGAATTAGAAAAAATAGATGATAGGGCCCTTTTGTGGAAACCTGATTAATAAAGTTAGACAGCTGGCTTAGGATTTTTATAGCTATAAATGTACTATTATTCCTATGATTGTAATTGTATCATGATGTAGAATTATTTTATGGCCTCTGTATAAATATAAATATGTCATGGAGAGGAGAGGAGGGAGTCAAGCTATTTTCCAAGGCACCGGAAGACCAGACAAGGAACAATGGATGTAAATGATCAGGGAGAGATTCAACCTAGAAATAAGCAGAAATAATGGAACCGCTTGCCTTCAGAAATTGTGGGAGCTTCAGCACTGGAAGCTTTCAAGAGGCTGGACTGCCATCTGTCAGAAATTGTAGGATCTCCTTTTTGAGCAGAGGGTTTGACTACATGACCTACAGTACAAGGTCTCTTCCAACTCTGGTATTCTGTATATTGTGTTTACTTTTGATTGAGATTGGACATTTTTCCACTTGAGTGTTATCTGTGAAAATGTTCTTTCTGAATCACATTTCTAATATTTTCAGAATTTATAAATCGTAACAGATAAATATAACCAATTGTAACATGGCTTTAATACATTAGCACTTTAATCATTTTAATTTTATATCTTTTCTAATATAATATTATATTTGAAATGAATAAACTCAGTTGAGTTTCATATGGCTTTCTCTCAGAGGTTCCAAAGACACCTGTGTTCTGTATCTGATTCAAACTCAAATGTCAGTGGTTTCTTACTGAATTTACACTGTTTTTCTAGAAGACCACACATCTTCCTTTGTGGGAGAAACATCTATCAGATTTCTTAAGAAGTACAATCTAGAAAAGTAGTGTACTAAGCCAGCGTCAGTAATGCATTCTTATATTTCCACATTTAATTATGCAGAGATCAGCAATGCCAAACCAAGAAAATTAAACACAACCAACTTTATCTCACCTTTCTGAGTTGGCTACAGTCTGTAGAAAATAGTTTTCTGCCATTTGCAACTGATGAAGATACTGAGCAGAACCTTCTACTTCACCCTTTGGAAAAAAAATAGTCAGTTTGTAACTCAGGATTGAACTGTGCTGAGTGTGATAGTTTGTAGACATTGCATTACCAAAGTAGGTAACTTTATCAGTGCTAATGATATTGCATAGTTTGATAATGAAATGTGTGCAACAAGAAAACCATCATGCTCAGAGAGCAACAAGGACCCCATAAATCAGACCTCCATAGCACAAGAGAGAGTAAATTAAAAGCTTCTCCCCGACACATTAAACAGGCTGAGAGATAATGTGAATGAAACCTGAAGTAATGAAAGAATTTGGATAGCCACAAATTTGGGGTTATAAAAGACTGATTATCCTATCACTGTCATAGAACCTGTCCATCACTCCTCATCCCTGGCATTCTTCTAATAGAAAAGTGAACATCTAACAAAATGTATTATCTATAATCAATCCCCAGAAGCAGCAGAAAAATCCATCAGAACAGTCACATTCTTCATAGCCATCCAATTCGTTCCACACCATCAAAGCGAGTTTCTTTTTTTGCTTGCAAATATTCCTTATTAGCAGCCAAAAAACTTTGTCAAATCAATTCTCTCAGTGGTTTTGCACAACCCTAATCGTTACTACTTTGTTATGATTAGATACCAACTGTTGTTTTTTTTAAAGAAGGTAATAGAAATACATATCACAATGATACAAACTTATCAAAGACAAGATTAATAAACACTCATGATAAAACAAGGGCTGAACTGTGTTATTAGGAAATAAACAAAAAATATTCCAAAATACCTTTCAATCAAACATTTCAGTAGTTGAAATTTCTCCAATCTTGTTTTGTGAGAGTATGCATATATAAGGAATTGGACGCATTTACAGTCAACAGAAAGCAAACAGTTAGTTAGCTTTCCACAAATCAAATGGCTTAATTCCATGAAGCTGGAGAGTCTTGTTAAATCCCTATAATCACCTTTAAAGCCCAGAAATAACCTAGAAGAATGAATCCTAACAACTAGGACAATTGGATCCTGTTTTGGATTGCATTTTGAACGTCAAAGATGAGGATGTCATTTTTATGAATATGCGATGAATAAATATTTATTTCATGTATATGTCATCATTATGTTGACAGTGTGGACATACTCCTTTTAAAATATAAATTTAGGCTATGGTTTAAAGTGTGGCAACATTATATCAACAACAGATGGTTTCACTGAAGAGCAATTTATACACATGTCTCACCTTAAAATAATTGTTCTTCTGGAGAGCCCTAAGAAAACTATCCCATAATGGAACATTCAGTATTTGTTTCTTGGAATCAGAAGAAGCTGAACTATACTTTGAGCATAAAATTTCAAAGCCATGAGCCTGTGAACAATATGGGAGGAAAAACCAATTGTATATTATTCACCTCTTAATGTTAGAATTGTTGCAATGCGTTTTCAAAATAAAGACATTTGCTTTGTATTGTACTTTAACACCTGGTCACTCTGTGGAAACGCCACATTCTTTGCTTAGTGATTATACAGAATATAAAGTAGTAGTTTACTGTGGCCATTTTCTGTGATGGCTTTATTTTATTTTTTATTCCGAATCCAATCTACAGCCTTAAAACTGGCTGGTGGTCTCTCATCCAACTATTAACTAAGTCCAACCTGGCTCATTTGTCAAGATTAACTAAACTCACCTAGATGCTGCCACCCGCCAGAGAACAATCTTTAGATGAAATACCTTAAAAGAACATTTAGAATAAAAATTCACAAGGAAAATTAGATTGAAATCCAATTGATTGCAAGGGGAGGTGCCCTGCTAATCTAGGGCAGGGGTGTCAAACTTGTGTCGTCACTGCATCATCATGTGACTTATTGCAACTTTTCCCCCCTTTGCTAAACCAGGCATGGGCATGGTCAACGCATGACGCTCTGGCCTGCAGGCTGCGAGTTTGACAGCCCTGATCTATTTGTAGTTCTTATTATATTCTTTTAATGAAGAATTAATATAGATTATTAGAGAATGTTGTGTTTGTTTCTATCAGGTTAAAGAGCCTAAGTAAGATTTTGATTTAACATCAGCTAACAAAACACCTTATTCTGAAACAACCAAAAGTTTATATCCAACTTCAAGAGATTTTCCTACAAATTACTTAAAATAACTTACCCATTTTAAATACTTATCTAGGAGTTATATTAATGCCCTTCCTTAGGCAGATCACCAGGGCATTGCAACCATGCAAAACAGGAGAAGTTAAATTAATAAAACACATGGTTTTACATTGTAAGTTTTATCTTTATGCTCAGGTATGACAATTACAGTCTTGAGGCCACAAGCACCTGGCTACCTCAATAAATTCCATTATATATATTTATAAATTTTTGATTGATGGCCAAAGAGGACATATGCAATTGTAGAAAACTGTGATGAGCATCTTGGTCTTATCAAGTTCTATTATGTGTATTTTTTTTATGAATTTAGTTTGTGTTTAAATTCTGGTCTTTGGTTGCCTGTGTGTTTGCTTGTGTGCCTCTACTGTGTTTGTGTGAATATGTATGTATATCTCAAAATTAATATTTTGTTGTAAAAATATCAAAGGTCAAGGTAGATACTTACCAATTTCATGCCTAATTCATAGGCTTTGTATTGAGGATGTGAATGAGGAGGTAATGAGTAGCCACTCCGTTTGTCTGGTACAAATGTCTGTTGAACCAGTTGTGCATATAGACACTTTGTAAAAGAAACCTGGAAATATCAGAATATTTCATTAAAAATTCACTTTTCTGAAGACTTATTTGAATCTGCTTTGGCCTATTACAGCTACTCTTTGTTGGCAACCACCATCGTGGCCCACATTAAGCAAGTAGTGGCTAAATGAAACATGATTTTATTTCAACTCTCCTTTGCTTTACAGACCTGCAAGTGCTATGAATGAGGGCATTAATCACAAAGATCAGGACTGTGAATGGCTACTGTCCAAGGTAGTTGCCAAGTGAGAACTACTTATATTACTTGAAGAATTCAATGAGAGAGAGCAAGAAAGATATTATAGAATTATAGTATTTTATTATACTAATTATACTATACTATAATTATACCATATACTAATTATAGTATAATTGTAATTCTATAATTCAGGTCTAACCTAATTTGCCTAATCTCCAATCTCTTGTAGAATTATATAAGAGATTGAAAATTAGACGAGTTAGATTAGACTTGTACCTAAAAAAGACAAAATTAAAATGCCAAACAAATCATTCATAAACCACATACGATAAGGTGAATTAATTGTGAAAATTAATTCAGAAGCTTAATCTCCACTTACTGATGCCATCACACGTGTTTCAGGGGGAAAGGTTTTGAAAATGTGGCAGGCTTTTAAGTCAACGGGATCTCGAAGGTAAAAAGCTTGGACTGCTGCTGACACTAACGCAGGACGTTGCCTCAGAACTACTGCAATGCCGGCCGGAAGGTAACAGTGAGCTCGATGAAGACAAGTCTGGATCTTCTTAGGATACCTAGGGCACAAAACTGCAATGAGGTGCAAAAAAAAAAAAAAAA